>JALIZH010009085.1:0-59924 GCA_030522465.1 Rhipicephalus appendiculatus
TAGAAATATGTCAGAGACGGTTAGATTATTGGTGGAAGAAAACTAGAGCGAAAGGACAAAAAAATAAATACTGGGAAAAAATAAGGACGTCCTGTCGTAAAGGACAGAGAACTAGGCTATGAATTTGCGTTTTTTTTATTCTATCTAGTCAGATAGATTTAATCGAAATAGAAAATTAAGGCAGTAGGCCAACTTTAAAAAATAGGTTCGTTCTTTTTTACTTGTGAAGCCTGGTGGCACACTTGTCACCGCCACGTTATAATGGGGACGCTCATAGCGTCCACCCGGGTGAAGTGCCTTTGCTGTTGCTTTAATATCGGGGCGAAGAGCGCACAGCCGGCTGCGCCCGATCATGTCCAGAGAGTCATGGGGCGTTCTAAGAAAGTGAGTACTCCAGAGGAAGAAGGCACGCACCTCGGGAAGCTATAGTCGAATACAACGTGAGAATTCCTTCGGTATTTTCTTCTCAAAGGCGGATGCACACGAGCCTGCCCCAATGGGAGCGCGCTCCAGAGTGACGTCATGGGCTGGGCCGCCGGTTATCCCGGCTTTGGAGAGCATTGCCGAGGGCATGCGTGGGACTATTTCTTTCGTCGCGCAGGCGAGCGGCTGCCGCGCTTCGTTGAACCAGGCAGGGCCTCTCCGGATTTCTTAAGCTGTATATGACTACAGACGTGTGTCTGTCGACGGGGAGTACGAGCGGCGACGAGCTCCCGTGTTTGCTCTACCGAGCATTGCGTGACTTAGTGCAAACTCAAGGAGCACTGATTTTTGGGCTAGTTGGTTTTCCATCACCGATCACTCAAGCGCGTGCAAACAAGGTCAGGGAGGTGTCAAACAAGTGCTTACTTGTGTTGTCGTCGCCTCCCTTTGTCCCTGTTTGCGCGCGCTTGAGTGGATAGGTGGTAGTGCAAACTGCCGGGGCATTTTTTTACATTTGAGAATAGGCTCCTTTTGTAAGCTTGCCCTTAAAGGAAAATTATTCTGAGGTTGCCTTTATGATTTTTCGCTGCAGTTTTATGCTGTTAGCGGATGCACGTACCTGACGAGGTGAATTATATCGGGGATGACGTCGTAACTGTATCCTGTTAATCCGTCGGTATCGTAGAAGCTTCGCGGACGTGCTTCCTCTTTGCTTTGATGTGCTTGCGTTGATGGATCGCCTGTGAGGCACCGTTGTGATGTGCCTATAGAAGGTAAATATCACGGTTCCCAGGAGAGCGTTAGTCAACGCAAGGACCCATATTCTTCTCCTGCAGGAAAGCAAGGTACATAATTTAGAATGCCACAGAGATGCCACTGAAGTAGGTCGAGCGGAATCGTGCATTTAAAAGCGTAGTACAATACATCAACAGCAGTGCGTAAAATGTAGCGTCAAATCAGGAACATGCAAGCATACTTCAGCTTATACTACAAACTGAAGCTCTATGTTGAATCGGCCGCATCTGGCTGGCCTTGATAAAATAGGAGGAGGCGCTGCGTGAGACATGGACGCCATCTGGCAGTGCTGTCCAGCAACATCACCTTGTGCAGAACCCAGCAGCAACATATCGTCGGCCGAGGGCTTTTTCGTGCATAGCGTCGCTTTTTTGAGCGCAGCCTAAGAAACGCTTGGGTCTTCATAATTACGTATTTATGTAATTTCTTATAAAGAAACATACCAGAGACTACTTATTTATTGACGTTGCTCCTCAGACATGCGTAACATTTGCTTTTTGATCGACAATGTTCACAAGTATGAACAAAAATACTTGTGCAAGATGGCTGGGCGCTGAGAAAGTGGTTAAACTTTGGCCGGGTGGCTGAATCGTGTGACGTGCCGACAAACAGAGAAAGAGACGGACAGACAGACAGACCAAAATTTCTCCGTTTAAGTATCCCAAGAAAGACTATCGTCTTTAAAAACGGTAAAAAATTTGCCACAATGCCTTACACGCACAGAATGGCGCATGGACTAAGAAATGTGCCATCACCTTACGATGTTTGGGTACTATCTTCAGCGAAAAACAAATTAGGACAATTGTGCCTATTGGTGAACAAAAAGCATGAAAAAGAAAGGTCTAGCCTAAATACATGTGGTGTGAAGCACAGAGACGATTCAATGCCCTGTGCTGTAGGGGGTAGTATACAAAATACACTTTTCCTGTAGTAAAGTGCATACATCGCGCCACGGCTGTGCGGCCTGCTGCGTGCGCCGAAAGCAGCGGGAGAGTCCTAGTTCCTTTACTGTCACCGCAGCGCCACCGGTCAATGACAGTTTGCGCCGGGGAAGCGGCGTGTGTCTGGCGCTCGCGGGCTCGTTGTGTCTGCTTCGCAGCGCTGCAAGCAGACTCGTCGAGTTTGGTGTCCGCTCAGGTAGTGCATTCTTTTATGCCACAACACGACCATTTCTCCAATGCAAATGGTTTCCCTTTTATACGGGGATACGGAACTGTTCTGACTACGCACGCCCGTCTCGTAGACAGACAATATTTACCACATGTTTACAAAAAATCCCCCGCATCTGCACGAAGTGAATCATGACGAGTGGACGAAGCTCTGGGTATCGTATTAGTGAGTAACCTACGTTACCCGACTATTGCCCCATATAATATAAATTGAGTGACAAAGTGTATATAGAAATGTGAATTTATGTCCCTTGCAGTCGTCTTACGCAATTGAAGGAGGATTTAGAAAATTGCTGGAGTGGAGGATATGCCTCCAAAGTGAATCTAAGAACCCTGCCATCTTGCCCGTGGCAAGATAACATTTTAATATGGGTAATTTGTTGGGACATATAATGCTTGACGTGTGCCCTAGTGTCACAGGTTTCCTTGAGAAGCCTCAACATCTAGGCACAATTTAGTAGAGATCAACCCATCAATACTTCTCTGGATAGCTTATTTTCGCCGGGAACAGCGATCTCTTATCTTATAATTATTCGATGTCTACGTTGAGGTATATTGTAAAACCTTCTTTTTTTTGTTTCTCATACGTTTCGACTATAGCAAGGGTTCTATACCATGACTACAACGGAAGACAAGGCGAGGTCCTAAGGAGCTTCGCCCAGCTGTTATAAAAAAGGCTCTCCCACCTTCGCGTCAGAATAATTGTATCTGGGGTTTTACTTCCCAAAACTACGATGTCATTATGAGGGACGCTGTAATGGAGGGCTCCGGTAGTTTCGACCATCTGGTGTTCTTTAACATGCACTGACTTCACACAGTACACGGGCCTCTAGCATTTAGTCTCCATCGAAATGCGACCGCCGCGGCCGGGATAGAACCCGCGCCCTTCGGATCAGTAGCCGAGCACCGTAACAGCTCCACGACCACAGTGGACTCCTCGCGTCACAGGATTATTACATGTGTTTTAAGTACTTTTACAAATGTCCTAAACGTGCTATTGCAGGCTTTTGGGCTATTGCAATATTACACAATGTTTTCAGCAATCTGAACTGCAAAAAAGCGTTTTTGTACTATCTGAATATTGTTCAACGTGAATGCAAAAAAAAATTAAAATGCAAGGTTCTGTGCATATAATTAATCATATCTTTATCAAGCGAAAATCTCGACTCTCTGGACCACCAGTATGCATATGTTTTCTAGCTCAGCAGAATAATTTTGCGTTGCAAAATAAATAAAACACTGCATTTGGTGACTTGCCATGATGGCCTCAAAGGCTCAGCACCTTTCAGGAGAGGAGCTTGTGTACCAGCCTAACGAGACGCTGTACAGTTGCGTTGGCGTTCCCCTGTCCAGTTGGCTAGCAGTAGTGGAAGCAGCTGTTTCAGAAAAGCATCACTGTTGTGGTTCGTGTGCTCAGGGTTGTCCTAACCGCACCGCAGTGCAGGGCACGTTACACAATATGGGGAGCAGGGCTGAGTGAAGAAGTTTACACAGATTTCAACTTCTCCGGACTTCAATGTGCTTCATCATTTCACTCACAAACCGCAATTTTTCTTTGCATTCGTCGTGCACAGTAGAACGGAGCAGTTCTTCGGCATGCTGCCGCTGTAACTACACCGTTTAATTACGTTTCAGCTTGTAGGAGGCACAACACATCAGAATCAATACCGCTATTATTGTTAAAAGCCCCTAACCTCACTCCGCTGTACAAAAAGAAAAGAAAAGTAAAAAAAATGGCGCGCGATTATCGTTGTTACAAGCCCGTATCATCACTCCGCGTTGTAAAAACAAAAAGAAAGGCACGCCCCCGACAGCGCGCCTCGTCGAAAGGTCCCCCCACTACTGGCGTCCCCCTCGAAAGTTGCGGCCGGAACTGTCAACAACGCTCTCCCTCCTCGCCAACGCTTGGCGGCCCCACGCAACAGGCCGCACCATGTGCGCTTTTATCCAGCGGCCGCGATCGCGTAAACATCACGCTCGCTCCCCTCGCTTCTACAAAAAAAAAGAAAAAGAAAATATAATGCGCCTCACGCTCGCGGCTACCGCGACAAGACGCGTTAATTGAGGAATCCGGTGGCTTTGTAGAACGTGGCAGAAGGCAGCGTGCACGGCATACCATAGTGCACGAAACTAATTTTTCGCGTAGATGGAAGAGTCAGCGCCCGGATCTTCTGAATGCACTGAAGACAAGTATTCTTTTTTTCTGCTCCTGCATTTACTCTGGCACAGTTCACGAATGAAAGCACGGCCACTGCTCAATTTTTTCTGCTATTTATCATTATAAAGACGTACCAGTTCGTGTCTGGTAATATTAATTATTCTATATTTACAGTCCGTTTCATATAGGCGCGAAATAGCTCGATTTAAGAAATATAGGGGTGTTCTGGCATGTTTCCTTTCTCGAGACATCTATGGGTGGAAACTGAGCTAATTTTCATTGGTGAGTCATATTGTCCTGCTATCGTGACAAATCGTTTTACTATTTAATCCCGAACAGGTCAGGGTGTTCAACCCAGGCATGGTTATGCTCTAGAGAGAAACACTCAAAATAACCGACTGCCCTGGTCAGATTACTGAGGTAGGGTCAAAAGCAATTTTGCCGGAATATTGCTGCAGGCTTTGATTAACCGACCTGCGTTTACTCCACACGTCACCCACAGTGAAAGTGCCTGAGTTGTCATCGTCTTTTTTTTTTCGTCGTCTCTATTTTGCTCATGCTTTGCTGGCAAAATTCCAATATCAAAATTGTCTACGTTTATTGTACTGTCGACTGCATCCAAAGGGTAGCACATGCAGCAGAACGGCGTCCTTCTGAAGAAAAAACTAGGTATTCATCCAGTAAAGCAAATAAAAAAAAAAGAAAAAAGCGCGAAGTGTAGCCGTTATTGCACAGGCATGATAGTGGCTGTGGAGCACTGTGTTCAGCCCGCTGGCGTCAGATAGCATGCGATCTGAATGCGAGTTGGCAGTTGGCCAATAAGCTTTCGCATACCACCGAAGCCGTCAAGTCTGCCGGAAGGAGACCCACGCTATGAATGAACTTAACAGGTAGGATTGCACAATACGTAAGTACGCAATAAAGTGCAAGGGAAAGCAGGCGCCGGTGTTGCTCAAGCCGTAGAACATCGCGTGCGTTATCCGAAGATTGTAGGTTCGGCCTATCCATTGATGTCATAATTACAACGCTCCTGTGAAACCTGAAACGTCCCCTGTACCTTCCTTAGCATTACTGCCTTGGTTTTCAAGAGGTTGTTGTGGTATCGACGTGGGCACCGAAAGCCGCGTTCAGACTGCAGTCGCATCTTCCATAAATGTCGTATCGCGCAACAGCTGTATGGTCCGTTTGCGCAGCTAGCGACAACGCATGTTAACATTCAACTTTCCGGTCCCATAACTTTTTTACGACGCGCCAATCACCACACCTGAATGTGCGTGGCATCCTCGCTACAATTGTTGCAGCCTGGCAAGGTTCGCGTGTTTGGACATGGCTGGGCTGGTTGAGCTAAACGGGAGACACGACGAGAGCTCTCTTTAACGCACGTCACGTTTGCCCTCTAGTCTGGCAAACCAACTGCATACACACGCTGCTGCATGGCTCTCAAGACGCGCACGAAGATGCAGTATCTGGGGAGGCCAGGAGACCAGCGAACGGAAATTGAAAACTGAAACTGCGTTGTCCATTGGTCGTATATGTAACAGTCGCATCAAGCCGCGTTAAGACTGCAGTCGCATCTTTCATAAATGTCCTATCGCGTAACAGCTGCATCGGCCGTTTGCATCCCTAGCGACCACGTATGTTCACATTGATCTTTCCGGTACGATACCTTTTTTACGACGCGCCAATCACCACACTGAATGTGCGTTGCATCCTCGCTACAATTGTTGCAGCCTAGCAAGGTTCACGTCTTTGGCCACGGATGGGCTGGGTGATCTAAACCGGAGACGCGACGAGTACACCCATTAAAGAGTTTTAGTATAGCGGGAAACACTTACGTTGGCTTTAGCGTGCGTCTCAACGCTAACGTTAAAACGGAACGCGCTGCGCGCGGCAAACGGTGGTCTTTTAGTACAGCGGGAGGCATTCCCGCTAACTCTAACGCAAGCACATACGGCGCCATCTAGACAAAAACACTAAATGCACTGTAGAATCTACAAATGCGCCACTAACTCGAGCTTCAGGATCCAAAGTCACCACAGCTGCATCTCCGTGCCGCCTTTGGTTCAGTGTTGTATCTGACGGCCCGAAACACATAATTTTCTTTCGACATATACCGCAATGGAGTATTTTTCAAGACCCTGTAACCTGTCTCCTGTTGACTTGTGGCCGTCTTTCCCTTATCTTAGAAACACGTGAATGAATACAGCGTCGCCATCTCTGCGCGGCTACCATAAAAGTACACAGTTTCGCCGCAAGGGCGAAGCAATGAATGCGATAGCAACCAATTGGCATTTCACGCCAAGAACGACAAGCAGATCGAAACTTGGAGCGCACTGCTCAAACGCAAAGGACGCACGAAACATTAGCACATGTATACACAGGACGAGCGCGAACTAACAATTGTCACAGTTGTTACTTCACTGTGTTTGAACAGCACGCTTCTTTCGGAAAAAAGGGCCTCTGCATGGAGCGAAGTGACCTTTGTGCGCTCTGTAACCTAAATGCATTCTTTCCGACGAAAGCACACGACGTAATACTGTCCCCCATCCCCTCAAACGAAGATAGCGCGCGCGCGCGCCCCGGCAAAGGCGACTACGCCCTACAGGCCAAAGTGCATGGGGAGCCAACGCAATCAAACGAGTGTGGCGCCGAGCGCCTACTTTCTTCCTGGCTTTATATATATATATATATATATATATATATATATATATATATAACTGATATCGCATTAAAACATGAGCGAACCTTGTCCACAAATATTGTTAAGCCTGCTGCGCGGCAAATTGACTGCGTATCTCAAAAACGCAGCTAATTTATATGCACTATACAGCTGGCGAAGATTCATTACTCAAGTCTAAGACAAATACGATCATTATTCTGGAATAATGAGTTTAATAATGCAGGCCGACGACTACAAGGATTCGAAGTGGACGGCTCTCGCTTCAACAGGAACCGACATCTTGCCCTACGTACGTAAACTCTTGCGCGCGTTAGCCTGGAACGCTATATTCCAGAAATAGCAAAGTACGTATGAGCTCGGGCTACGTTTACGTTCTGCGCATGCTCAGTGTGGAGCACGAAAGCTAACGCTAAATCCTTGCGTTTGCTGTTTCCCGCTATACGAAAACTCGCTATTAAAACCGTGTTCAGAATACGTGCGCTACGTACGGATCCTCGGTAACGATCATAAGCGTAAACGGAAGCAACGTAATGAGGATGTTCCGGCGTTGTTAGATTTAGCATAACGTACGTAACGTTTAGGGCGTAAATGTTGGCGGGTCCGCGATTTTTACAACTACAGATGCGACCGTTACGTACGACCAATGGGCAAAGCAGTTTCGGTTTTCAATTTCCGTTCGCGGGGATTCCGGCCTTCCCCGATTCTGCGTCTTCATGCGCGCCTTGAAAGCCATGCAACAGCGTGTGTGCAGTTGGCTTGCTAGACTAGAGAGCAGACGCGACGTGCGTTAATAAGAGCGCTCATCGCGTCTCTCGTTTAGCTCAACCAGCCCCGCCATGGCCAAACACGCGAACCTTGCTGGGCCGCAACAATTGTTGTGAGGATGCAACGCACATTGAGTGTGGTGATTCGCGCGTCGTAAAAAAAACATATCGTACCGGAACGATCAATGTGAACATACGTGGTCGCTAGCTACGCAAACGGACGATGCAGCTGTTACGCGACACGACATTTTTGAAAAATGCGACTGCAGTCTGAACGCGGCTTTACGCCCTGTAAGTTACGTAAGTTACGCTAAATACAACAACGTTTGAACATGCTCATTACGTTGCTTGCGTTTACGCTTACGATCGTTACCGAGGATCCGTACGTAGCGCACGTATTCTGAACACCGCTTCAGTAGTTGTCGTAAAAGTAGCGGACCCGCCAACATTTACGCCCTAAAGGTTTTCGTTGAGCGCATCTCTTTCTCCGACTGGACACGCGTACTCGCTAAATACGGAGGAAAAATCAAGATTGCTTTATCAGACTCGCGGAAACTACGGTATAAGGCAACTGCGTTTACACTTAGCACTACAACCTTGGGCCAAAAATAAAAAAGAATGCTGGCTCCACTCTTCGATTGGCGTGCATAATTTTTTTGCCGATAACTGTTGTTATACGCTCTCGGCTGAACGCACACGCATAGGAATAATCCCTCCTGTTTTCATGTCGTTTCATGCCGTTTCATCTACTTTCCATTTTATCAAATTTCTTTATGCGCCGGCAGATGTCTTTTCTTTTGCACGTAAGCCTACCAAGGGTGTACGGGAAAGAACTTATTTTTGCTCACCAGCATCTCGTGCTCGGCAAACGCAGCCGCCTAGGTGTTCCAGTAGATAGGAAATTTCCGGCTTTGTTTCCAGCGTCAACCACGTCCTGCGTACTCCCCTGCATGGTCGTGGCTTGGTTTGTTCGAAAATGTCGTAAATGAGATGATGATGCTTGCGGTTCGTTTCGGATGGCGCATACCCACTGAGGAGGATGGATCATGAATCTCGAGGGACGAGGAATTAAAGGGCGATACTTATTGTGTCTCAGTGTCCACTGACCTCTGTGAAATTCCAAGCGAATATTCTCGTGTGTTATTTTTATGATACGTTGAAAACAAGGGTTTGGCAGAGATACTCAGAAAAGTATTCCGCAATAGAGATGCCGAAATACATGCGTTGGAAGCCTAAAATACTGATACTGAGCTACCCTTTCCTTCGACGTAACGGGATTTTTCGGAGATACGTTAGCAAAAAGACGAAAAAAGTATTCCGGAATACAAATACAGCAATACAGATGCAGCTTGCAGTTCACTTATTCATTTATTAGAATACCCTCAGAGCCATTAAAGGGCCACTAAACCACCCAGAGGTAGAAATTTTTGAGGCGTTGCAGTTGTGCACGAGTCCACAGCGAACGCTCGCGGAGTTACACACGTTTCCTCGTTTCGCTCTTTCCACACACATGATGGGGTGACACGGCGTGAAATCCTGGACCAACAAAGATTAGATCGCCGCATCGGGGCACCTCCCCACAAGGACATCGACAGACATCAAGCACGGGACTGGCGCCGCTTGCAGAACAATACATTTCCGAATCTGCATAAGTTTCACATGATGTACCCGCAGAGATGTCCCAACGCATGCCCCTGGTGCGGAGATATTCCCACGCTAACACACATAACCTATCTCTGTCCAGTACGACCCGCCACAGTTGACATAGGACATACGCACCCAATCCAAACGTGGTCGTGGGAGGCGCGACTCCCTGAACGGACCCTGGGAAGCTAACTGGCGACCCTACGTCAGGCCCGCCGAGCCGCTATAGCCAGTGGAGCCTTGGAAGTAGGGCCCCACCCGCGATGAACCACTTTTTAGGGGCGAAGCTCCTTAAGGTCGAGGCTTGTCCATCACTCCCCCGGTGTCACTCGGTCTAGCACGGAATGCGGTGTAGCCACGCTTGTGCTACGACGTTGCCATCACGGCACAGCATATGCAAGGTAACTATTATACGCCATGACGATGACGATGACACTGATGACGATGAAAAATAAGCTCGTTCCAGAGCACATTCTCTTTTAGGGGCGAAGCTTAATGTCGAGGCTTGTACATCACTCCCCGCGGTGCAGCCACGCTAGTGCTCGACGCTCCCGCTAGAGGTGCAGCTGTGCTCTCATTTGTGCCCACTAGATGGCTCTGGGGATCTCGCCCCACTCTCCAGCGCGCTTGCTCCACTCTCGGCTCTCGGCGCGCTTCCTCCCTCTTTCGACGGTCGTCACTCAGTGCGCATCGATACTACTACTACCTAGTATTGCTATGAAGAACGAAGAAGAAAAGGTGGCGGCGGAGCGGAGGGCTCGCAAATCGGTTGCAGCGCGGGCTCTCAAGTTTTGCGAGAGAGAAGTAGGCGCCGGCGACGCAGACAAGCGGATCCAGATTTGTGGGCTCGTGAAGCTGCAGCGGCACGGCAGCGCCGGCAAGCCGATCCAGAGGCGGCGAGGGCTCCCGTCACGACGTGTCACGTCCTTGCATGATCGAGTGGGCAATGTACGGGGAGATACAGGGTTACCCAAATGATCCCCGGCAGCCTCACCCACTCATCATCATTCACTTGGAGGATATGCTGTGATTTTTTTAAAATAAATGTTGTGTCTCTCTCTCGCTAGGCCGCGTCTATCGGCTCGTCTGGTCACCTCTCCAAGTGCCCTTCATCAGCGTCCGAAGTGGAAACGCAAGAAGTGCGTGCATCTGCTAGCAGAAAACAGGCTATTGTTCGCCCACTGACAGCGTCCGTTGCTCGCGGCGTCACTTAATCATACAGGGGACGTGATGACGGCTGTTGCCGATGCAGGATGGGCATAGAGAGCTTGCAACCGAATGTCTATTGGCTGTTTAGAGGCCCTTTAAGACATTAGCGAGTGTGTGTGTGTGTGGGGGGGGGGGGGGGGGGACGTTGCAAATTACACAATTGGTAATAGCGGCATTGGAAGTGTCGCATCTTTGAGAAGTGAACGCATGTGAAGCGTTGCAGTGTCTCTCTTTCAAGGCGGTATCCGTACGAGGGGTCACGAAGGGAATCCCCCCAAAAAAATTACGCGTGTAGCGCTAGCCGTGAGAGACAACGAATTGCGTTTCCAGAGATCGACAACACTGCCTCCATGATTACGCCGTCAGCGGCGTCGCGCGCTTTAGCACATGGGTCATACTGTGCTTGAGGCGAAACCATTGCCACCTTCGCTATGTCACCCACCAACGGCACGCCTTTGCGTGTTTTAGAACAAAGACGAACCTACAGTCCCCCCTTTAGAAACACCACTCAACTCATCTGCGACAAAAAAATATTTAACGAGATACCCGTGCCCTGCATAGTATCGCGACAATCATTACATCATAGAAGTATTTTGCTACCGAAGTACAGATGCATTTTTCAAATGTATCTCGATACAGAAATACAGGTACTCAAAAGTTTCTCGAAATACTATTGCGATACTCTTTTATAGCGATACTGCCCAGCTCTGTTGAAAACTACATGAGTGAAAGCTACTTAGTTTTCCCAGAAATAAGAGTTTAAATATTTTTATGAGTTCGCGAATACCGCCACCTGCTGGAGGAGGTGGTCAAAGGCAAACAGCGATCCTCCAGCGCTGAAACCGTCGCTGTCAAGTTCCCAAAAGCTGCCGCCACCGGTTTCAAGCTGCCGTGCTAGCTCGCCTATTTCCATTTTTCTGCTCTCATGGGCGCCATTTCTGAGCTCAGCAAGCCGCTGGCGGTCTGGCCAACAGGCATACCCACGTGCCCTGGCTACTCAGCTTCTGCTTTTTTAGGTGCGAAGCATCTTAGAGCAGAGCTCAACCCTGTGGTGTGCGTCCTGACCACCCTTACTGCGCATGTGCCTACTCTCTCTCCCGCTCTGCTCCTTTACGCACATGGAGGAAGGAATACTAAGGAGAGGCCCTGACGTCACATTCGTGAAGCATCCACCTCGCAAACACCCGCATCGCCTCCTAGTGAAGTAGCAGCTAAGAATTTTGCGATTTCCGTCGCGTCATTTGCAAGCGCATGCGCGCACCGACCGAGTTGGCGAGTCGCGGAGCTTTTGCAGCCTTTTTTTTCGCCGTGCAAGCGGCGCAGTGGATTCACTCGTGCTGCTCCTTCTGTGTTTGTTTTTAGGAAAGCTACGCAATGCCCAGCTGTTGCGTATACCCCGTGCAAATCGCGTGCTCTGCGGAAAGCACCGGGTGTCACTTTTCACGTGTACGTACGATCGCTTCATTGCTGATCACTAATACATGGTACTAGCATGCGAAGACGCTCTCAGATGTGCGCTCTGTTGGTTCTTACGTATTGTGTCAACTCAGAACACACCTGAACTTCTGTTTTTGGTGTCTGGCGCACCGTACATAACACACGCCGTAGGCATCGTACCGCGTGTTTGGAGGCTGTGTCGTTCGTACGGAAGGGCAATAGACTTTTGCTGTCGTTATCGGACTACGTGGTGTATGTATTTCGCGGTGCTTGCGCGCTGCATGGTAGTAGTTGTGTGCGCAGTGGAATTACAAACTTTGCGTGTGCGATCGCGTATACAATACGGCGGTGTCATTTTTTCGACGTAAAGTTTCGTCAAATGCTAAGTTGGCGTTGTGCCGAATAGGAAGAAAGGCCTAACGCCCAGCAGAACGCGTAAGTCACTGCCAGGTGAGATCGAACAGAACAATGCAGGGGCTGAATGTTGTGGATTACGGCACGTACCGGTACTTTCGGTACTGTTGCACAAAAACGCTCCTCGAAGAACTTCAGCACGCAGCGCGCGGGCCTACCACACACGAACAGCCTGGTAAATGTGTACTCGCAACATTTTGCTGTTCGCAAACCGCACAAAACACGCTAAATTCACGTCGGTACAACAAATCTGCGCATAAGCGAACCAGCGTGGAAAGCAGGCCGCGGGGCGTCTGCTATTTTGTTTGCCCCACATCGGTTTGCTTGCCCCATAAATCTGACGTCACTTCCGCCACACTTTTCGCAATGCATTGGGATATGATAGGGCCTCTCCTGAGTTTTCCTTCCTCCATGTTTACGCAGGTGTTTGGTCGCCTTCTCTCCTCTCCTCCCCCCGCGCTGCAACCTGTAAACCCACTCTCTGTTCTCCCTACAGCATTTTACTTAAGCGCGGTCGAGGAAGTCTCGCTTGAATCGTGCGGTCGCTCCGTCGGTTCCCGGTCGCTGCAGTTGTCTCGAAAGCCTCGCTACTCTCGCCGCAGACTCACGTTGTCTCTCTGTAGCGGAAGCGGTAACTCGACGCCGACGCTTGGCTTCGACGGCCGAGTGAACGTACACGGAAACTTGGTGTGCATCCCCCAATGCTGCTTCGCATACCCTCATGGTTCCGTTTAGTGGGAGATGGTGTAATTTTTTAAATTTTATTTATTTACATACTTCAATCGGCATTGGGAGATTTAAGCAGGTTGATACCTAAAAAAATTGAATGTCAAACAATGGTGAATACGTGGACATACAATATACATAGGTTATACACGGCAGATAGAAACTCTCAGGTCCAAGGAAAACAGTGTGCATACAATAAAAAATGAGAAATTACAAGTGTACAAGTATGTGCGCCTGAGTGCAACACATATAAATTGGAAAGTGCACGTTATAATTTCAACAAAAACAGTGAGAATAAGGCCTTCAAAAAATTCTATTAGTTTATTCCATTCGACTATTGTTCGAGGGAAGAATCAATACTTGAAGCAATTATTACACCTGCAAAAGGTGGTTACGGTGATCTCTGCCTCAGCCAGAAGAAAAGAAAGGCGATAAGGGATATGTTGACTTCATAATGCCCTTTAATTAGCTGATACATTAAGTTAAGCCTCGAACTACGGTATCTTAATGATGAGAGTGAAAGTTGACCACTGTTTAAAAGGTCCGTAACAGAAGGCCATTGAAATATTTTGCGAATGAAAGGCATCGCTCCTTTTTGTTTGTTGTTTGTTTCTAATTTTTTTAATGTTAGTCTTGGTAAAGAGTTCCGGAATGAACACGGCGTAATCAAATATTGGTAGGTCAGTTGATGTGTATGCTGAAAGGTGGACTGGAGTAGAAAGCACGAAGAAGAAAAAAAAACGCTTTTTTGATTGGCTTTTGTGCGCTTTTTCCCGTCGGTAAACTTGCTGCGTGAATAAATCATGCTATTTCTGAGAGAATAAAAAAAACAACCTTGTGAAGGTATATTAGCGGTGTGCACAATGCCTAAAATAGTTGCTAATCGCGTTGGTGTGCGTGTAGCGCTTGGGGCTCCTCAGAAGTTATCCTGGCTCGGCGTAAAAATGACGTCGCTAGAAGGGTGAGATGAAGGGTGCCGGGTAAAACATCTCATGTGCTGGTTGTGCTGTTTAATCTTCTGCGGGAACAATATGTCGGTCAAACCGGCGTGAACCATCGTTTTTTTAAACATAGCAATAATTTTTCCCAGATCAACAGCGGGCACCATAGCCCTTTCAGTGTAGCACATTCGTGGAATCGTTGATAGAAACCGAGAAAAAAATGGTAAGGCCTTCGGACGCAACTTGTCGACTCACTCGAATATAACTGATGATGTAATTGAGAGTGCGCATAGGCTTAGGTGGCAGCTACCAAGAAAACGGGTGTAGACCTGTCAAGTTTAGTCGTTTTAAGCTTCGGTAACAAGTTATTTCTAAGCGAGCAACGTTTAAATGTATTAATGTTCCCATCACAAAAGACTTCTGAAGAGCCACACGAGTTGCACGGACACAACTATTTGAGTTTGCAAACTCATTGCCACAGTCATCAGCCTTCTCAGTTCGGCACGATAAGCTGTATGTAGGTAACACATGTTACATTTACGACCATGCAACTGATGGTATACTAGAAAAGCAAACTCGTAAGACCACAAGTACCGTTCCAAACGACAGGTGTCACCCGAAGATAAGTCATCCGGTAGTCGCAATGGTCCTGCTTTTAGTACTCGTAACCGCAAAAATAATGCGAATTCTGCTCATTCCACTTGTTCTCACAAGTAACAATTAGCCGGAGGTAGCAATGCTCACGTGACTGCTCTTTTCAAAGTGCCTGTTCTTTTTTCCAACATAAGTATCATTATGAAACACAGAATTGAGCTTAATTCTATTATTTCCTCAATGGAGGCGAAATGAGTAATATTAACCAAGACATGGCTCAACTCAACCGTGATAAATAGCGAAATTTTCCACACTGACGTCACTTATGATGTATATCGGTGCGATAGAGAAGGTAGACAGGGTGGTGGCTTATTGATAGCCGTGTCTCAAACAATTTCCTCCTTTCAAGTAGAAGTTGTGTCCTCTCTGGAAACAGTCTGGGTTGGTATTTCAAGTTAGGCACGAAGATTATATTAGGCGCATGCTATCGTCCGCCAAACTATACATCGTCATTCGTCGATGAATTGCATGACGTTCTTGGCTAAGTCGTCACTCGGTATCGTTCGTCACCAATTTTTGTTTTTTGGTGACACGAAGTTTCCCTAACCTCACCTGGCACACTGGTGTTCCTCTGCTCGACCCCTTTTCAACACAGTCCCAACAGTTCCGAAATTTCTGTAATTGTTTTAACTTCACCCAGGTTGTAACGACACCAACAAGGGTAACTAATGAATCGTCTAACACATTACACCTAGTTTTGTCAACACATCCAGACTTCATATCCCCAATTATTTATCTTCCTGGTCTGAGCGACCATTTGGTGCTGCATTTTGACATTACCATGTCTTTTTCACGTAGAACTAAAGAAGACAAATACATTCGGGACTAGCGGGATGCAGATTTTGACGCCATTAACCAAGATATATGTGCGTACTTAGACACTTTCTGTTGCAATTTTAATGAGAAAAGTGTACAATAGAACTGGGACCTTTTCAAAAACCCAGTTACTGATCTCACCAATGCGCACATTCCCCTTCGACGCATACGGAACAACACAAAAAGACCGTGGTATAAGACGCGTCTCAAACGTTTGTCTAATAAGAAAAAGCGCCTTTTCCGCATAGCCAATTTGCAAAATACTACAGATCCCTGGGTAGCGTATCACAATGCTGAGGCAGAATACGCGGAAGCTGTACGTGCTGCTAAGAATCATTTCCAAACGCTTACGTTGCCTTAACTGTTATCAAGGAACCCCCCGACAATTTTGGAAGGTTATCAATTCTAACCAAACTGTAGATTTTCCAATCAACGATGACTCTGGTGAACCGCTACCAGCATCTGAATGTGCCGCGTTATTTAACAATATTTTATCGGCCAATTTCTCGGGAAACACTGCTGCACCTGTTGATGCAGTTGTGTGCCGCGATTACTGCTCAATGTTTCCTATCACTTTTGATTCCGCGGGAATTGCGAAGTTAATTGACACCTTAAAAACATCCTCCTCATGTGGTAATGACAATACCCACTCCCAGTTTCTCAAACAGACAAGCGCATATTCGTCTCTCTTCTTGTACAAGATTTCCCAGCAGTCTCTTCACCAAGCAACCTTGCCGCTGGACTGGAAGGTCGGTAAGCACAAGTCTGGTAATAAAAAAGTCCGCTCTTAACTTTCTGCCCATTTCACTAACAAGCATTCCGTGTAAAGTAATGGAACATGTACTGCATTCACATTTTGCAATATTTTTAGAATCGAATTCATTTTTTTCATCAGCCCAACATGGTTTAAGGCGTACGTTTTCCTGTGAAACCCAGTTGCTTCTTTACACTCATCACGTGCACAGCGTTCTAGATAAACAGTCTCGAATTGACTGAATTTTCCTGAATCATGCTGAAGCAGAATCGCGAGTTGGGCAAGTTGGTGGATGTTCATCGTGGAATATTTTACAGCGCAACGGGTTAAGTACGGACAGAGAAGGGACACAGCGCTGAACTCACAACTAAATTTATTTGGAAAAAGAAAGAACATATATAGGAAACAATGATTCACCAAAACTGTGTGCATGTGCACATGTGTTAATACGCAGCATGATTCAGGTGTTGTCTTACAGGTAGTTATATTCTTCATCTAGAAGAGTGATAGATGGATGGCTTATGCACTTGTTATTTGATCTAATATAAAAGGCTTCGGCTATTTCACGCGTGCGCAGATCCAAATGTCTATATTTGGCAGTGGTTCTCTGCAAGTGGGGCACACAACCGCATGACCTGCATGACATCCATCCATCACTCTTCTAGATGAAGAATATAACTAACTACCTGTTAGACAAGACCTGAATCATGTTGCGTATTAACACATGTGCACATGCACACAGTTTTGGTGAATCATTGTTTCCTATATATGTTCTTTCTTTTTCCAAATAAATTTAGTTGTGAGTTCAGCGCTGTGTCCCTTCTCTGTCCTTACTTAACCCGTTGCGCTGTAAAATATTCCACGATGAATTTTCCTGAATTTTGCAAAAGCATTTGAAAAATCAATGATGCTTTACTAATGTATAAGCTCTCCCCTCTCAACCTTGATTCCAATGTACTGGCATGGCTCGACTACTTTCTAACAAAGCGCGTTCAGTACGTCACTGTTAACGGTCATGACTCGCCGACAATAAGCGTAAGATCGGGTGTACCACAGGGCTCAATTTTGCGACCAATTCTGTTTTCAATATATATTAATGACCTACCTAACTGCGTCTCTTCATTCGTTCATTTGTATGCCGATGACTGTGTGCTTTACAGAGAAATGCGTACCGATGATGACAGGAACATCATGCAGACAGACTTAAATGACATTAGGAATTGGTGCGATAGGTGGCTTACGGAATTAAATCCCAACAAATGCAAGCTAATGACGGTCTCCCGCCAGTTCAATAGCGCCTCAACATACAAACTGGGTGATGTTTATCTTGACCAAGTGTCGTCGTACCGGTACTTAGGGATTACCACTTCTTTCAATCTAACATGGAATGCTCATAATAACGTCATTACGAACTATGCTAACCGTACATTTGGATACATACGTCGTAATTTTAGCAACGCCCTACTTTCCCTCAAGATGCTTCTTTATAAAACCCTTGTGCGCTCGAAATTGAAGTACACTGCTGCAATCTGGAACCCTCACCCCGAAAACTTCATTAGGTATCTTGAGCTAATTCAAAATAACGGTCTAATTTTTATTCTATCAGATTGTCACCGTAAATCAAGCGTAACAGCAATGAAGCACCATTTGTCACTGCCACCTTTATCACTACGTCGGAAGTACTTCCGCATTTGCCTTTTCCATAAGACCTACTATCATCCATTACTGCGTAGTGAGCTCATTACGCCTCCCACCTATCATTCCTTTCGGATTGACCACAAACACAAGGTTAAAGGTACTTTCTGCTACACAAACACATTTTCCTGCCCCTTCACACCAGTCACATCAAACGATTGGAATCAGCTACCAGGTGACATCGTTTCCATCTCTGATCACTCCCTCTTTCATTATTCTTTAGCAGCTCACCTACTTCCCGATAGCTCTCCCTAGTCATTCGATCTATTTTCCCTCCCTACGACTTTCTCTATACACGTGTCAAGATGCCGGCGTTTTCCAGCAGATTCTTCAATTTCTTCGTGTCATTTCTCTTAATTTTACATTTTGTTGCTAGTGTTGTATAACTTTACCGCATTCACCATTTTCTCTTCGTGATTCCCTTATATATTTTACGTTTCACTTTTGTTGCGTTTCCTTCAGTGGAAATGTTATTTGCTTTAGTCTTGTTCATGTATAAAATAGCACGGCTTGTCTCACTGCTTTGTATTTTTCATGTTGTAACCCGCTCCCCTCTGTAATGCTTCGGCGATTGAGGGTAACCAACATAAAAAATTACACCATCTCCCGCTAAAGGGAACCATGTGTAGATGTGAAGCAGCGGGCGCTAACGCTTACACTGGCGGCGGCGTTGACGCTGGCGCTCATCGCAGCGTTGCGCAGGAGAGAAAACTGGGGAGGCGCAAAGCAGGCAGTGATGGAGCAGTGTTTCCTACTGGAACATGCCAATCCCTGCTAATGGGCAATGAGAGACAGAAGACTCCGACTGGACACAGAGACCCGCACTCCGCTTTTAGTTAACGCGCACGCTGCGAATTTTTATTTTTCAACAACGCACAGGAGAAATCTTCCACCGGCACCACCTTGGAGGTCAAGATCCATTGTCATATATACGGGATGGCCAGTGAACGGTTGTGCAGCGCGAGCAGTCGGTTTTTTCAACCAAGAAACTCGCTAGCAGACGCTGCCTGCGTCGGCGTCGCGAGGCGAGAGAGGGGGAAGCGGAGGAGAGGAGAGAGAGGGGGTGACACGCATGCGCAGTGGGGAGTGTGAACGCCGTGGGCAGGGATGCGTAGAGGAGAGAGGGGGGGAGCGTAGGAGAGGAGAGAGAGGGGGGACGCGCATGCACAGGGGGAGTAAGACGCCGCGGGCAGGGACGGAGAGAGGGGGGGAGTGTAAGAGGGGAGAGAGGAAGGGAGGCGCATGCGCAGTGAGGGTGTGGTTGCCGTGGGGAGGGATGCCTAGAGGAGAGAGAGGGGGAAAGGAGGTTTTTTATTTTTATTTTTTCTTTAACTTTTTGCGCATGCGCAGTAAGGGTGGGCACGCGGCACACCACCACCACCACCACCACCACCACCGGATTAAGCTTCGCCATAAGATGCTTCACATCTAATAAATCAATTTCAAACCCCTATTACTCCAGCGCCGAATGGAGCCGAATGGTGGAATGGAGTGGTTCCCAGCTAACGGGCGAAATGATTGCGGCCGATATGAGAGTGCCGGATTGGGTACCGAGTGTGGAAGTGTCCCATCTGTTCTACTAAATGAAAATGAACTTCGTGGCTTAGTATCGAAGCTTGGGCGTGTTGGCTAGACATCGGAAGGAACACAGCGCAAAAGAAGACGGGGACAAGGAAGGGCGACGCACACAAAGGGCTGACTTACAGCACCTTTATTCATAGGACGGAAAGGATGAACATTTATGCATATTCCACTGACATGCGCTACAACCGGGGAAAAGGACGAATATCTTTTTTTTTCTTTTTGTGTTTGTACATGATACATAGTTCAAGCACCACTGCGCACAAAGGTGTGTGCGTTGTGTGTGCATCGCCCTTCCTTGTCCCCGTCTTCTTTTGCGCTGTGTTCCATCCGGACTTCGTTGATAAGTGGCTAGGGTGCTCGGCTGCTGACCCGAAAGTCACGGGTTCGATCCCGGCCAAGGCGGTCGCATTTGGATGGAAGCGAAATTGTAGAGGCCCGTGTATTGTGCAATGTCAGTGCACGTAAAAGAACACCAGATGGTCGAAATTTCCGGAGCCCTCCACTAAGGCGTCTCTCATAATCACATTGTGGTTTTGGGACGTTAAACTCGACATATTAAAATGAACTTCGTCTTCTCCGGCTTGTGCATAACCGACACACGTGATGTGGGTAGCTATTTGTAACCTTGCCTTTTCATGTCTCCTTTTTAATATTTTTACATGATGCGACTTCTCCTTTATATCTGGTGCATTTCTTCAGTAATTGTCATTTGTAAGTCAACCCTTTGTCTGTCGTATTCGTTCTGGCGTTTTGCCATTCGTTTTTTTTTTTTTTTGCAGGCGTCAAAACGCAGTCATGAACTACCAACTTGCCTTGATGTGGAGTGAGCTTACCTGAAGGCGGGGCATGTGAAGTTATCGGATGCTGAACGAGGTCCCATCACTGCAGGTCCCCGTTTGCGAAAAGAGCGCGCTATTCAAATGCAGCGAAGTAACAACTGTGACACTAGTTAGTTCGCGCTCATCTTGTGTATACCTGTGCATATACGTTTCATTGCACGTTTCATGCTTAAAGTTCTCGCTATCCGCATTTTAAGCAATGGACCTCTCGTTACACATTGTGGCAGAAAGTGCCAGCGAAAGAGTGCTACGCACACCATTTCGTGCACTGCAGTCCTCGCGAAACAAGCGAAACGCAAACAGTTCCTGTAAGCAAGCGAAACCAGCCCCAGTGAATTGTCATCCCTGGAACCGCATGAACTCCGACCGTGGGGCTATGCGCGTGACGGAGGAGGCTAGGGACGTGAGAGCAAGGCAGTCAATCCTGATATCGACACACTGCGCCTTCATTGTTTTAGCGCGACATCGTTAAAGAGCTCGTTTCGCAGAAATCCCGGCGTCGGCGTTGGTGTCGTTGGTTGTGAGCGAAAAATCGTCATCTTGACCGTGACCGAAAAATCGAGAGTGATGCAAATAGAATAAATAATAAAATTTCCGGGTCCGAATGAGGATCGACCCAGGTCGTCTGCGTCGCAAGAAGGTGTTCTACCACACAGCTTCCTCTGCTTGGAAACTTCCTCTGCTTCATAACTTCCTCTGCTTGGAAATGCGGTGAAAATAACTTTCATGCTTTACAAACGCACGCGTCCTGTATGCAGGCGTAACAATACAACATGTAATATCGTAGTAATATTACGTGGTACAAACGTACATTGCCATCGGGCGTCAGAAGATGTGAATATCATAACGACAGTGGGGTTCAAAGCCTTCGACCCATTACAAAAGGCACACACGTTACTGCACGTATCCTCTTCAGAACGTAGTGGGTGCATAGCAAGTTCGAAAAGATTTCCCACATTTAACGCGCGTAATAGCTCGTGGTTTAAAGTACGTTACCCATTACACAGTATGCACTGATTGAAGTACGCACTAGGGACAGGATATCGCTATCGCGTTCTACTATTAAGCTTAAGGGTCCCCCAATTTTTCGTCCTCGTTCGCTCTGTCGTTTACACCGACGCCGCTGAACACAGAAAAAGAAGTCTAAGAGCTGCGCTCTGAAAATGTGGCTTACCTAGTGTCTGACGAGTTCTAGAAGTTCGACTAAGTGTGTGCTAGGTTTCCCTGGACATTCGAAGGGTTGGCTCTCTGGACCATAGAACTATACAGCTTGACGATGTGTCGTGGCTAGGTGAATTCAACAATTGATTACTATTTTCTATTCAGCTCAGTCTTTATAACCTTCTCTTTATTAGCACGGGCATAATGAGCAAGCTTTGAATTACCAAGAACATAATTTGCATGCTTCTAATTATTCTGTGCATTATTGGCGTTGTCCCAGTTCGCAAGGCCATTAGCAACGTCTTCTTTAAGATGTCATAATGTGCAAAAGCTTATTAGAAATGAACCTTCATTAAGCCTCATTAATAAGGTATCGTGGGATGTCGTGTCAATGGCAGGCCTAACCTCAACATGGAAACATAATCACTGTTTATGTCGCAGCAGCTGGCGAGCATAGCGACGCTACGGTGGTGATGTGGTTTATCACTATACGATGCAGCGTGTAGCCGTGTTACGCCGAACTGAAACACAGTGAAGCGGAAGCGGAGCGGGGAATATGTGCAGAGTGTGCCTTTACATCACCCCCCCCCCCCGCCTCCCCGAGGAGAGGAGAGCGAACAGGTTTTGTAAAAATATGTGGGCGGTACGCCATCCAGAGTGTGTATTAACAGAAGCAGGCATCGGGGATTGCGAAGTCGGGAGTTGTAGATGGTCGCGTGTGGGTGGACTAGTGTGGCGACGTACGCTGCCTTCAGCCGGCCATTGGGCGTGTGGACATCGTTACCATTCACGCGCAACGTCAAGTTTTAGGGGGCAGAGCTCCTCTAGACGGGGCTCTGTCTGCCGTTGGCGTAGCCAGATGACGATGACGCTGAAATCACGGCACAGTACATGCAAGGTATGAATTATACGCTCGTCCGTCCACAGTACATGCAAGGAATGCAAGGTACCCACTATACGCCCACCGTAACTCATGAGGTAGGGAAGTACCCACTATGCGAACCAGAACGCTAAGGCCGTCAACCACCACCGCACTCACAAGAGTCGGGGACGAGAGCACAGAGTGGCTGCTTAGCAATGGCTAGGTAGGTGGTGAGTGCAAGCAAATAATAACATGCACTACCGATGGTATGTGTCGCTGAGCTTGACTCCATTGCTTGATCTTGCTTGCATGTGCTATGGACCACCGTCCGTTCACAGCATATGCAAAGTAACCACTATACGCTCACAGTAACTTTCCTCAAGAAGGGATCCACATGTTCTCTTTCTGCCATCACGGCAGAGCTCATGGAATGTACAGGGCTGGTCAAAAGTTCCCAGGCCACTTTCCCGTGTATTCCTATGGGAGCGTGGCCTGGGAACTTTTGACCCCCCCCTGTACCTACTATACGTCTGTAATGTGGTGCGTGAATGGCCGATAACAGGATGAAGACAACGAAGGAGTCACCAGCACGCTCTTAAAACACCGGAAGGTGAACCACGTGAAGGTAAAAAAAAACTGAGGCACCCTTAATCTTCGCCTTTAAGAGTTGAACGCGATAGCAACATTCTGTCCCGAGTGCCTACTTCAACTACTTAGTGCATACTTGCCATGCACCCACTACGTGGTGTTAAGGGAATACGCGCAGTAAGGTGTGTGCCCTTTGTAATGGGTGGCCGGCTTTAAACTATGAAATCGTTATGATGGTCACATATTGTGACGCCCGATGGCAATGTACGCTTGTTACCACGCAATATTCCTAGGATATTACATGTTATATTGCGACGCCTATATAAAGGACGCTTGCGTGTGCGAAGCATGAAAGTTACTTTCACTGCATTTCCAAGCAGAGGAAGTTATTTTCACTGTATTTCTAAGCAGAGGCGTGGCTGCGTGGTAGAACACCTACTTGCCACGCAGTCGGCCCGGGTTCGATCCTCACTCGGACCCGGAAATTTCTATTTATTTTATTTGCATCTTTCTCAATTTTTCGGTCACGGACAACGTGATGATTTTAGGGGCGAAGTTCCTAAGGGTGTGGGTCTGTCCCTCCTCTGTAGCTGTAGTAGTAGTAGTAGCAAGTGGGTAGGTAGGTAGCCCCGTATAGTGAAATGTACCCACTCCACGTGATAAAGATGACGATGACGCAGTATAGTGGAATGTACCCACTACATATGATAACGATGAAAGATAAGCGCGTTCCAGTATAGTGGGATGTAACCACTACACGTGATAACGATGACGATGACGCTGATGACCATGAAGTATAAGCGCGTTCCAGACCACACATTCTCTTTCTGGCATTGATGAAAACGATCGAGCTTCGCCCACTCATCATCATTCACTTCGTGGATATGGCGTGATTTTTTTTTCGCTCACAACCTACGACGCCGACACCCACGCCGGAATTTCCTCGAAACGAGCTCTTAAACGCTATCGCGTTAAAACGGGCGACGCGAGAATGCCTCGTGGCGCGCTGAGTGGAAGAACAAAAAAAAGAAAGTGGAGAAGCAGCTCGAGGGGCGAGGAGGACAAAAAATGGTGGAAAAGGCAGCCATGCCGACGTGCAATCCTGCTCCTGCTCATGACTGTTATCCGTGATGCGATGGTTCTAAGCGGCTGGCGCACATCGTAGGGCTTCGGCTCCAAGGCGCCGGATTTTACCAGCATGTACCGGCGTAACGGCACCGACGAGAGTAGATGCGTCCTCCGTGACCACCAGGAAATCATCTGCTACCATCTTCTTTACCGTCGGTACCAGCAAGCAGGTGATGAAAGACTACATGCGTGAACAAGTGCTTCTATGTGCCGTTCAGAAGCGAAACAGTGGACGTACGACAAGTACGTCCACTGTTTCGCTTCTGAACGCATCTACGAAGAGAAGAGAGTCCTCATCACTTCTAAGCAATGCGAGTACAACCACGCAGACGACGACCCCATCATGGCCCAGCTCATCGAGTAATATCAACAAGAACAAGACTCTCGATCAGTCTCCGCCGAAGACGAAGATCCTAACGATCCCAGTCACGAGGAGTTCCTCAAGGAGCAGTCACCTCGCCTCTTTTTTTAATATATTGCGAAGTACCATGCCCAGTCATGATGATGTATACACATACGTATATGCAGATGATATAGCATTTTTCATTTCAGACACTGATATACATTGACTATATACTAGCTTACAAACGTACATGCGCGCCATTGAAAATTGGTTAAGGCTATCGATTTATGACTTAATGTTTCAAAGAGCGCAATAATGGTTTTCCCTTTGCATAACCTAGTTACTACAGTTACTATAAGATTAACTTGCAACCTGCAGATTATACCACAAGTGGACTCGTTAGATTTCTGGGAATAATGTATGATACCCACCTCATTTGGCATACACACATTGAATACATAACTAAGAAAGGAGTACGGGCGCTAGGAGTCCTACGAGGACTGTGCGAAAATCGATCGGGGATGCGGATAGACACACTAATTATGATATACAAAATGTACCTACGACCTGTATTAGAATTTGGATGTGTTTTATATTGAGGTCACCGAAGAATGGGGCCCTTAAGGTTATGCCTTGGATTACCGAAAATTGTAGCCAGTATTGGTCTCTACTTAGAGGAACGGTTGCCCTCGCTTTTTTGCAGGTTTACGATACTAACGGTGCAAATATTTCTGAACATTGATGAGTATCCTATGAAACTAAAAGTTATTTTCATGTATCAGCCAGAGTTATTTTTTCTATCTTATTGGCTTCGGTTTCAAACGCCGCAGGTTGGCTACGTGCAAGCACTTGTTGGACCATTAGATGCTAACTTGAGCGAAGTTACTTCCATTGGCAATGAAAGACAGCACCTTGAAATCATTTTTGACGATATAATCCAAATGATGCATAAAATTTGTCTTACCATATATTAGACGATCTTCTGGAAAGGGATGTAGAGGGGATATATATAACAAACATCACAGCTACAGACACCTCACAATCCGGAGAAAAATATGGCATGGGTATTCACTCTGAAACCCTCAAGTGGTCGTTCTCATTAAGACTTCCCGATTTCCTATCAGTATTTTCGGCGGAATTTTTAGCGGTTATTATGGCTTTAAGAAAGCTCAGCCCATCAACCTCAAGTGTGGCCATAATTACAGACTCGTTATCTCTGTGGTCAGCACTCGCTGCTAATAGTGATTCTCGATTATCACGTACTTTTCATTTTCTGGTTCCCACCCACGTAAATTTAATCAGATTAATCTGGGTACCGGGCCACAAAGGGATAAAAGAGAACAAAATGGCGGACACTCTGGCGAAAGCCGCTCTCAGTGATCCGATACTTTCAATTATTCCCACATCAGCACTCATAATTCATGACAGATTTAGATTGCGTGCCATAATTCAAGACTCTGGTAAAACATTAGTCACTTATCTAAACGAATAGCGACAACTCTTATTCCCTTGGCTTAGAAATTTCTGTTCAACGCGAGAAGAGAAAGTCATTTTTACAAAATTACGCTGTTGAGTTCCAAAATTAATCTTATATATGCATAGAGCTGGTCTGGCTCCTTCCCCTGTTTGATCGTTTCTAGCAAGGACGAAACGGTCGAGTATTATTTTTTTATCATGCAACCGCTAGAATTTACTGAGGAAAAACATTCTCAAAGTGCCTTTTATTCGAATTAGATTAGGTTTCATCAGCTCTAATATTCTTTCTTTGGGAGACTCCTCATTAGGGCAGTGTCACCGGGATCTCTGTTCCACTGTAGATAAATTGTTAATTGAATCAGGGCGGTTTCGAGATCAAATCACTAAATTAGCATCATTCATTTATTCTAACCATTCCACAATTCTATAGTAATACCATTCATATCTCATCACTTTTGCTATAAAATATTCGTTTCTTGGCCAATCCCGAAGAGTAGGTGCGAGCCATTCATACATGCCATCATAATTATGACCATAATCATTACTGCCGCCGCCAACGCCATCGTGCACCACCACCCACAAAACGATGCCGTGCTGCTCCCAAACTCCGACTTGATGCGACTCGTCAAAGACACCAGTCCGTGTACCGCGGTGCGAAAGCGTGAAGACATCATGGACACGGGCCAGTACGTCGAGAGGTACGAGCTGCTCCGGGAGATCATCCACAGGCAGACCACTCTCGCGGCACCTCCACTGCGCGTTTTCAAAACGGGACCAGCCGGATGTGGCAAGACCTTCATTCTGCGCCTGGTGATGGACGTTTACAACCGATACAACGCAGGTCCCTACAACCCCTTCGTCAAATGCGCGAGCACGAGGAAGGCGGCGGTGGTAATAGGAGGAACCACTTTGCAGTCGGCTTTCAAGCTCTCCTGCAGCAAGACCAGGAACGCCGGTTTAAGCGACAGCGAGCTGAACACATTCCGCGTGGGCTTTCTTCACGTCAAGTGTATCATCGTGGACGAAGTCAGCAGGCTTTCCGCCGACAAGCTCGACGCCATCGACTGCCGTCTCCTCAAGATTACTCAACAGATCAACGATCGCTTCGGAGGCCTAGACGTAATCACGTGCGGCGATCGGTACTACTTTCCTGCCATCGGTACTACTTTCCTTTCTCTGTTTTCCTAAGGCAATACCGCTCGCGATTGTGCCGTTCTTGACTCCTCTGCATGCCATCGCTGCTACGCTACGTCGTAATTATTGCTCACACACCTCCGCACTTTAATGATTCAAGGTTTACCATCTCCATTTCTTGAGTTGTGACTTTTCTGATGTCTGCTACGATTAAATGAGTGTCTCACGCCAGTGTTCAACTTGATTTTACTCGCGCTACTCAAAGCCTTCCTTCAATGCACAACGTACCACAGCAACGCTGCCGTCAGTACTGTTTTCCCACACCTGCCAAGCTGCCATCGGTAACCTGTTCCCGAATCTGCTTCTCTAAGCTATTGCTCCTCGCGAATGTGCCGTTCTCGACTGTTCTGCATGCTATCGCTACTAGTCAAGGTCTTCCTTTCCTCAGTGCGCAACAGCGAGCAAAAGAAACGCTGCCATCGGTACTACTTTCCCTTCTCAGTTTTCCTAAGGGATTACCGCTCGCGATTGTGCCGTTCTTGACTCCTCTGCATGTCATCCCTGCTACGCTACGTCGTAATTATTGCCCACACACCTGCGCACTTTATTGATTCAAGGTTTACCATCTCCATTTCTTCTGGTGTGACTTTTCTGACTTCTGCTATGATTATATGGGTGTCTCACGCAAGTGTACAACTTCATTTCACTCGCGCTACTCGAAGCGTTCCTTCAATGCAACGCGTACCACAGCAACGCTGCGGTCGGTAATGTTTTCCCACACCTGCCAAGCTGCCATCGGTAACCTGTTCCCGACTCTGCTTCTCTAAGGTATTGCTCCTGGCGAAGGTGCCATCCTCGACTCTTCGGCGTGCCATCGCTACTAGTCGAGGTCTTCCTTTCTTCAGTGCGCAACAACAATAAAATGTAACGCGGTCATCAGTACTGTTTTCCCTGCTTAGTTTTCCTAAGGCATTACCGCTCGCGATTGAGCCGTTCTTGACTCCTCTGCATGTCATCGCTGCTACGCTGCGTCGTGATTATTGCCCACACACCCCCGCACTTCATTGATTCAAGGTTTACCATCTCCATTTCTGGTTGTGTGACTTTTCTGACTTCTGCTAAGATTATATGAGTGTCTCACGCAAGTGTACAACTTCATTTCACTCGCGCTACTCGAAGCGTTCCTTCAATGCAACGCGTACCACAGCAACGCTGCGGTCGGTAATGTTTTCCCACACCTGCGAAGCTGCCATCGGTAACCTGTTCCCGACTCTGCTTCTCTAAGGTATTGCACCCCTGGCGAATGTGCCATCCTCGACTGTTCTGCATGCTATCGCTACTAGTCAAGGTCTTGCTTTCTTCAGGGCGCAACAGCCAGCAAAAGAAACGCTGTCATTGGTACTGCTTTCCCTGCTCGGTTTTGTAAAGCATTACCGCTCTCGATTGTGCGGTTCTTGACTCCTCTGCATGTCATCGCTGCTAGGCTACGTCGTAATTATTGCCCACACACCCCTGCACTTCATGGATTCAAAGTTTACCATCTCCATTTCTTGAGTTGTGACTTTTCTGATTTCTGCTACGATTATATGAGTGTCTCACGCCAGTGTTCAACTTGATTTTACTCGCGCTACTCAAAGCCTTCCTTCAATGCACAACGTACCACAGCAACGCTGCCGTCGGTAGTGTCTTCCCACACCTGACAAGCTGCCATCGGTAACCTGTTTCGAATCTGCTTCTCTAAGGTAGTGCTATGGCGAATGTGCCGTTCTCGACTCTTCTGCGTGCCATCGCTACTAGTCAATGTCTTCCTTTCTTCAGTGCGCAACAGTGAGCAAAAGAAACGCTGCAATCGGTACTACTTTCCCGTCTCAGTTTTCCTAAGGCATTACCGCTCTTGATTCTGCCGTTCTTGACTCCTCTGCATGTCATCGCTGCTCCGCTACGTCGTAATTATTGCTCACACACCTCCGCACTTCATTGATTCAAGGTTTATCATCTCCATTTCTTGTGGTGTGACTTTTCTGACTTCTGCTACGATTATATGAGTGTCTCGCGCCAGTGTTCAACTTGATTTTACTCGCGCTACTCAAAGCCTTCCTTCAATGCACAACGTACCACAGCACCGCTGCCGTCGGTAAAGTTTTCCCACACCTGCCAAGCTGCCATCGGTAACCTGTTCCCGAATCTGCTTCTCTAAGGTAGTGCTCCTGGCGAATGTGCCGTTCTCGACTCTTCTGCGTGCCATCGCTACTAGTCAAGGTCTTGCTTTCTTCAGTGCGCAACAACAATAAAAAGTAACGTGGTCATCAGCACTGCTTTCCCTTCTCAGTTTTCCTAAGGCATTACCGCTCGCGATTGTGCCGTTCTTGAGTCCTCTGCATGTCATCGCTGCTCCGCTACGTCGTAATTATTGCTCACACACCTCCGCACTTCATTGATTCAAGGTTTATCATCTCCATTTCTTGTGGTGTGACTTTTCTCACTTCTGCTACGATTATAGGAGTGTCTCACGCCAGTGTTCAACTTGATTTTACTCGCGCTACTCAAAGCCTTCCTTCAATGCACAACGTACCACAGCAACGCTGCCGTCGGTAAAGTTTTCCCACACCTGCCAAGCTGCCATCGGTAACCTGTTCCCGAATCTGCTTTTCTAAGGTAGTGCTCCTGGCGAATGTGCCGTTCTCGACTCTTCTGCATGCTATCGCTACTAGTCAAGGTCTTGCTTTCTTCAGTGCGCAACAACAAGAAAAAGTAACATGGTCATCAGTACTGCTTTCCCTTCTCAGTTTTCCTAAGGCATTACCGCTCGCGATTGTGCCGTTCTTGAGTTCTCTGCATGTCATCACTGCTCCGCTGCGTTGTAATTATTCCTCACACGCCTCCGCACTTCATAGATTCAAGGTCTATCATCTCCATTTCTTGTGGTGTGACTTTTCTGATTTCTGCTTCGATTATATGAGTGTCTCACGCAAGTGTACAACTTCATTTTACTCGCGCTACTCAAAGCGTTTCTTCGCTGCAATGCGTACCACAGCAACGCTGCCGTTGGTAATGTTTTCCCACACCTGCCAAGCTGCCATCGGTTACCTGTTCGCGAATCTGCTTCTCTAAGGTATTGCTCCTGGCGAAGGTGCCATCCTCGACTCTTCTACATGCCATCGCTACTAGTCAAGGTCTTCCTTTCTTCAGTGCGCAACAGCGAGCAAAAGAAACGCTGCCATCGGTACTACTTTCCCTTCTCAGTTTTCCTAAGGCATTACCGCTCGCGATTGCGCCCTTGTTGACACCTCTGTATGTCATCGCTGCTACGCTACGTCGTAATTATTGCCCACACACCTCCGCACTTTATTTATTAGAGGTTTACCATCTCCATTTCTTGTGGTGTGACTTTTCTGACTTCTGCTACGATTATATGAGTGTCTCACGCCAGTGTTCAACTTGATTTTACTCGCGCTACTCAAAGCCTTCCTTCAAGGCACAAGCTACGACAGTAACGCTGCCGTCGGTAATGTTTTTCCACACCTTAGAAGCTGCCATCAGTAACCTGTTCCCGGATCTTCTTCTCTAAGGTATTGCTCCTCGCGAATGTGCCGTTTTCGACTGTTCTGCGTGCTATCGCTACTAGTCAAGGTCTTCATTTCCTCAGTGCGCAACAGCGAGCAAGTACTGCTTTCCCTGCTCAGTTTTCTAAAGCATTACCACTCGCGATTGTGCCGTTCTTGACTCCTCTGCATGTCATCGCTGCTACGCTGCGTCGTAATTATTGCCCACACACCCCCCGCACTTCATTAATTCAAGGTTTACGCTCTCCATTTCTGGTTGTGTGACTTTTCTGACTTCTGCTATTGTTATATGAGTGTCTCACGCAAGTGTAACTCTTCATTTCACTCGCGCTACTCGAAGCGTTCCTTCAATGCAACGCGTACCACAGGAACGCTGCGGTCGGTAATGTTTTCCCACACCTGCCAAGCTGCCATCGGTAACCTGTTCCCGTTTCTGCTTCTCTAAGGTATTGCTCCTGGCGAAGTTGCCATCCTCGACTCTTCGGCGTGCCATCGCTACTAGTCGAGGTCTTCCTTTCTTCAGTGCGCAACAGCGAGCAAAAGAAACGCCGCCATCGGTACTACTTTCCCTTCTCAGTTTTCCTAAGGGATTACCGCTCGCGATTGTGCCGTTCTTGATTCCTCTGCATGTCATCCCTGCTACGCTACGCCGTAATTATTGCCTACACACCTGCGCACTTTATTGATTCAAGGTTTACCATCTCCATTTCTTGTGGTGTGACTTTTCTGACTTCTGCTATGATTATATGAGTGTCTCACGCAAGTGTACAACTTCATTTCACTCGCGCTACTCGAAGCGTTCCTTCAATGCAACGCGTACCGCAGCAACGCTGCGGTCGGTAATGTTTTCCCACACCTGCCAAGCTGCCATCGGTAACCTGTTCCCGACTCTGCTTCTCTAAGGTATTGCTTCTGGCGAAGGTGCCATCCTCGACTCTTCGGCCTGCCATCGCTACTAGTCGAGGTCGTCCTTTCTTCAGTGCGCAACAACAATAAAATGTAACGCGGTCATTAGTACTGCTTTCCCTGCTTAGTTCTCCTAAGGCATTACCGCTCGCGATTGAGCCGTTCTTGACTCCTCTGCATGTCATCCCCGCTACGCTACGCCGTAATTATTGCCCACACTCCTCCGCACTTCATTAATTCAAGGTTTACTATCTCCATTTCTTGTGGTGTGACTTTTCTGACTTCTGCTACGATTATATGAGTGTCTCACGCCAGTGTTCAAGTTGATTTTACTCGCGCTACTCAAAGCCTTCCTTCAATGCACAACGTACCACAGCAACGCTGCCGTCACTAATGTTTTCCCACACCTGCCAAGCTGCCATCGGTAACCTGTTCCCGGATCTTCCCAAAGGCGAATGTGCCGTTCTCGACTGTTCTGCATGCTATCGCTTCTAGTCAAGGTCTTCCTTTCTTCAGTGCGCAACAACAAGAAAAAGTAACGCGGTCATCCGCACTGCTTTCCCCTTCTCAGTTTTCCTAAGGCATTACCGCTCGCGGTTGTGGCGTTCTTGAGTCCTCTGCATGTCATCGCTGCTCCGCTACGTCGTAATTATTGCTCACACACCTCCGCACTTCATTGATTCAAGGTTTACCATCTCCATTTCTTGTGGTTTGACTTTTCTGACTACTGCTACGATTATATGAGTGTCTCACGCAAGTGTACAACTTCATTTCGCTCGCGCTACTCGAAGCGTTCCTTCAATGCAACGCGTACCACAGCAACGCTGCGGTCGGTAATGTTTTCCCACACCTGCCAAGCTGCCATCGGTAACCTGTTCCCGACTCTGCTTCTCTAAGGTATTGCTTCTGGCGAAGGTGCCATCCTCGACTCTTCGGCGTGCCATCGCTACTAGTCGAGGTCTTCCTTTCTTCAGTGCGCAACAACAATAAAATGTAACGCGGTCATCAGTACTGCTTTCCCTGCTTAGTTTTCCTAAGGCATTACCGCTCGCGATTGAGCCGTTCTTGACTCCTCTGCATGTCATCGCTGCTACGCTGTGTCGTGATTATTGCCCACACACCCCCGCACTTCATTGATTCAAGGTTTACCATCTCCATTTCTGGTTGTGTGACTTTTCTGACTTCTGCTAAGATTATATGAGTGTCTCACGCAAGTGTACAACTTCATTTCACTCGCGCTACTCGAAGCGTTCCTTCAATGCAACGCGTACCACAGCAACGCTGCGGTCGGTAATGTTTTCCCACACCTGCCAAGCTGCCATCGGTAACCTGTTCCCGACTCTGCTTCTGTAAGGTATTGCTTCTGGCGAAGGTGCCATCCTCGACTCTTCGGCGTGCCATCGCTACTAGTCGAGGTCTTCCTTTCTTCAGTGCGCAACAACAATAAAATGTAACGCGGTCATCAGTACTGCTTTCCCTGCTTAGTTTTCCTAAGGCATTACCGCTCGCGATTGAGCCGTTCTTGACTCCTCTGCATGTCATCGCTGCTACGCTGTGTCGTGATTATTGCCCACACACCCCCGCACTTCATTGATTCAAGGTTTACCATCTCCATTTCTGGTTGTGTGACTTTTCTGACTTCTGCTAAGATTATATGAGTGTCTCACGCAAGTGTACAACTTCATTTCACTCGCGCTACTCGAAGCGTTCCTTCAATGCAACGCGTACCACAGCAACGCTGCGGTCGGTAATGTTTTCCCACACCTGCCAAGCTGCCATCGGTAACCTGTTCCCGACTCTGCTTCTCTAAGGTATTGCACCCTGGCGAATGTGCCATCCTCGACTGTTCTGCATGCTATCGCTACTAGTCAAGGTCTTGCTTTCTTCAGGGCGCAACAGCGAGCAAAAGAAACGCTGTCATTGGTACTGCTTTCCCTGCTCAGTTTTGTAAAGCATTACCGCTCGCGATTGTGCGGTTCTTGACTCCTCTGCATGTCATCCCCGCTACGCTACGCCGTAATTATTGCCCGCACTCCTCCGCACTTCATTAATTCAAGGTTTACTATCTCCATTTCTTGTGGTGTGACTTTTCTGACTTCTGCTACGATTATATGAGTGTCTCACGCCAGTGTTCAAGTTGATTTTACTCGCGCTACTCAAAGCCTTCCTTCAATGCACAACGTACCACAGCAACGCTGCCGTCACTAATGTTTTCCCACACCTGCCAAGCTGCCATCGGTAACCTGTTCCCGGATCTTCCCAAAGGCGAATGTGCCGTTCTCGACTGTTCTGCATGCTATCGCTACTAGTCAAGGTCTTCCTTTCCTCAGTGCGCAACAGCGAGCAAAAGAAACGCTGCCATCGGTACTACTTTCCCTTCTCAGTTTTCCTAAGGGATTACCGCTCGCGATTGTGCCGTTCTTGACTCCTCTGCATGTCATCCCTGCTACGCTACGTCGTAATTATTGCCCACACACCTGCGCACTTTATTGATTCAAGGTTTACCATCTCCATTTCTTCTGGTGTGACTTTTCTGACTTCTGCTATGATTATATGGGTGTCTCACGCAAGTGTACAACTTCATTTCACTCGCGCTACTCGAAGCGTTCCTTCAATGCAACGCGTACCACAGCAACGCTGCGGTCGGTAATGTTTTCCCACACCTGCCAAGCTGCCATCGGTAACCTGTTCCCGACTCTGCTTCTCTAAGGTATTGCTCCTGGCGAAGGTGCCATCCTCGACTCTTCGGCGTGCCATCGCTACTAGTCGAGGTCTTCCTTTCTTCAGTGCGCAACAACAATAAAATGTAACGCGGTCATCAGTACTGCTTTCCCTGCTTAGTTTTCCTAAGGCATTACCGCTCGCGATTGTGCCGTTCTTGACTCCTCTGCATGTCATCGCTGCTACGCTGTGTCGTGATTATTGCCCACACACCCCCGCACTTCATTGATTCAAGGTTTACCATCTCCATTTCTGGTTGTGTGACTTTTCTGACTTCTGCTAAGATTATATGAGTGTCTCACGCAAGTGTACAACTTCATTTCACTCGCGCTACTCGAAGCGTTCCTTCAATGCAACGCGTACCACAGCAACGCTGCGGTCGGTAATGTTTTCCCACACCTGCGAAGCTGCCATCGGTAACCTGTTCCCGACTCTGCTTCTCTAAGGTATTGCACCCTGGCGAATGTGCCATCCTCGACTGTTCTGCATGCTATCGCTACTAGTCAAGGTCTTGCTTTCTTCAGGGCGCAACAGCGAGCAAAAGAAACGCTGTCATTGGTACTGCTTTCCCTGCTCGGTTTTGTAAAGCATTACCGCTCTCGATTGTGCGGTTCTTGACTCCTCTGCATGTCATCGCTGCTAGGCTACGTCGTAATTATTGCCCACACACCCCTGCACTTCATGGATTCAAGGTTTACCATCTCCATTTCTTGAGTTGTGACTTTTCTGATTTGTGCTACGATTATATGAGTGTCTCACGCCAGTGTTCAACTTGATTTTACTCGCGCTACTCAAAGCCTTCCTTCAATGCACAACGTACCACAGCAACGCTGCCGTCGGTAGTGTCTTCCCACACCTGACAAGCTGCCATCGGTAACCGGTTTCGAATCTGCTTCTCTATAGTAGTGCTATGGCGAATGTGCCGTTCTCGACTCTTCTGCGTGCCATCGCTACTAGTCAATGTCTTCCTTTCTTCAGTGCGCAACAGTGAGCAAAAGAAACGCTGCAATCGGTACTACTTTCCCGTCTCAGTTTTCCTAAGGCATTACCGCTCTTGATTCTGCCGTTCTTGACTCCTCTGCATGTCATCGCTGCTCCGCTACGTCGTAATTATTGCTCACACACCTCCGCACTTCATTGATTCAAGGTTTATCATCTCCATTTCTTGTGGTGTGACTTTTCTGACTTCTGCTACGATTATATGAGTGTCTCGCGCCAGTGTTCAACTTGATTTTACTCGCGCTACTCAAAGCCTTCCTTCAATGCACAACGTACCACAGCACCGCTGCCGTCGGTAAAGTTTTCCCACACCTGCCAAGCTGCCATCGGTAACCTGTTCCCGAATCTGCTTCTCTAAGGTAGTGCTCCTGGCGAATGTGCCGTTCTCGACTCTTCTGCGTGCCATCGCTACTAGTCAAGGTCTTGCTTTCTTCAGTGCGCAACAACAATAAAAAGTAACGTGGTCATCAGCACTGCTTTCCCTTCTCAGTTTTCCTAAGGCATTACCGCTCGCGATTGTGCCGTTCTTGAGTCCTCTGCATGTCATCGCTGCTCCGTTACGTCGTAATTATTGCTCACACACCTCCGCACTTCATTGATTGAAGGTTTATCATCTCCATTTCTTGTGGTGTGACTTTTCTCACTTCTGCTACGATTATAGGAGTGTCTCACGCCAGTGTTCAACTTGATTTTACTCGCGCTACTCAAAGCCTTCCTTCAATGCACAACGTACCACAGCAACGCTGCCGTCGGTAAAGTTTTCCCCACACCTGCCAAGCTGCCATCGGTAACCTGTTCCCGAATCTGCTTTTCTAAGGTAGTGCTCCTGGCGAATGTGCCGTTCTCGACTCTTCTGCATGCTATCGCTACTAGTCAAGGTCTTGCTTTCTTCAGTGCGCAACAACAAGAAAAAGTAACATGGTCATCAGTACTGCTTTCCCTTCTCAGTTTTCCTAAGGCATTACCGCTCGCGATTGTGCCGTTCTTGAGTTCTCTGCATGTCATCACTGCTCCGCTGCGTTGTAATTATTCCTCACACGCCTCCGCACTTCATAGATTCAAGGTCTATCATCTCCATTTCTTGTGGTGTGACTTTTCTGATTTCTGCTTCGATTATATGAGTGTCTCACGCAAGTGTACAACTTCATTTTACTCGCGCTACTCAAAGCGTTCCTTCGCTGCAATGCGTACCACAGCAACGCTGCCGTTGGTAATGTTTTCCCACACCTGCCAAGCTGCCATCGGTTACCTGTTCGCGAATCTGCTTCTCTAAGGTATTGCTCCTGGCGAAGGTGCCATCCTCGACTCTTCTACATGCCATCGCTACTAGTCAAGGTCTTCCTTTCTTCAGTGCGCAACAGCGAGCTAAAGAAACGCTGCCATCGGTACTACTTTCCCTTCTCAGTTTTCCTAAGGGATTACCGCTCGCGATTGTGCCGTTCTTGACTCCTCTGCATGTCATCCCTGCTACGCTACGTCGTAATTATTGCCCACACACCTGCGCACTTTATTGATTCAAGGTTTACCATCTCCATTTCTTCTGGTGTGACTTTTCTGACTTCTGCTATGATTATATGGGTGTCTCACGCAAGTGTACAACTTCATTTCACTCGCGCTACTCGAAGCGTTCCTTCAATGCAACGCGTACCACAGCAACGCTGCGGTCGGTAATGTTTTCCCACACCTGCCAAGCTGCCATCGGTAACCTGTTCCCGACTCTGCTTCTCTAAGGTATTGCTCCTGGCGAAGGTGCCATCCTCGACTCTTCGGCGTGCCATCGCTACTAGTCGAGGTCTTCCTTTCTTCAGTGCGCAACAACAATAAAATGTAACGCGGTCATCAGTACTGCTTTCCCTGCTTAGTTTTCCTAAGGCATTACCGCTCGCGATTGAGCCGTTCTTGACTCCTCTGCATGTCATCGCTGCTACGCTGCGTCGTGATTATTGCCCACACACCCCCGCACTTCATTGATTCAAGGTTTACCATCTCCATTTCTGGTTGTGTGACTTTTCTGACTTCTGCTAAGATTATATGAGTGTCTCACGCAAGTGTACAACTTCATTTCACTCGCGCTACTCGAAGCGTTCCTTCAATGCAACGCGTACCACAGCAACGCTGCGGTCGGTAATGTTTTCCCACACCTGCGAAGCTGCCATCGGTAACCTGTTCCCGACTCTGCTTCTCTAAGGTATTGCACCCTGGCGAATGTGCCATCCTCGACTGTTCTGCATGCTATCGCTACTAGTCAAGGTCTTGCTTTCTTCAGGGCGCAACAGCGAGCAAAAGAAACGCTGTCATTGGTACTGCTTTCCCTGCTCGGTTTTGTAAAGCACTACCGCTCTCGATTGTGCGGTTCTTGACTCCTCTGCATGTCATCGCTGCTAGGCTACGTCGTAATTATTGCCCACACACCCCTGCACTTCATGGATTCAAGGTTTACCATCTCCATTTTTTGAGTTGTGACTTTTCTGATTTCTGCTACGATTATATGAGTGTCTCACGCCAGTGTTCAACTTGATTTTACTCGCGCTACTCAAAGCCTTCCTTCAATGCACAACGTACCACAGCAACGCTGCCGTCGGTAGTGTCTTCCCACACCTGACAAGCTGCCATCAGTAACCTGTTTCGAATCTGCTTCTCTAAGGTAGTGCTATGGCGAATGTGCCGTTCTCGACTCTTCTGCGTGCCATCGCTACTAGTCAATGTCTTCCTTTCTTCAGTGCGCAACAGTGAGCAAAAGAAACGCTGCAATCGGTACTACTTTCCCGTCTCAGTTTTCCTAAGGCATTACCGCTCTTGATTGTGCCGTTCTTGACTCCTCTGCATGTCATCGCTGCTCCGCTACGTCGTAATTATTGCTCACACACCTCCGCACTTCATTGATTCAAGGTTTATCATCTCCATTTCTTGTGGTGTGACTTTTCTGACTTCTGCTACGATTATAGGAGTGTCTCACGCCAGTGTTCAACTTGATTTTACTCGCGCTACTGAAAGCCTTCCTTCAATGCACAACGTACCACAGCAACGCTGCCGTCGGTAAAGTTTTCCCACACCTGCCAAGCTGCCATCGGTAACCTGTTCCCGAATCTGCTTTTCTAAGGTAGTGCTCCTGGCGAATGTGCCGTTCTCGACTCTTCTGCATGCTATCGCTACTAGTCAAGGTCTTGCTTTCTTCAGTGCGCAACAACAAGAAAAAGTAACATGGTCATCAGTACTGCTTTCCCTTCTCAGTTTTCCTAAGGCATTACCGCTCGCGATTGTGCCGTTCTTGAGTTCTCTGCATGTCATCACTGCTCCGCTGCGTTGTAATTATTCCTCACACGCCTCCGCACTTCATAGATTCAAGGTCTATCATCTCCATTTCTTGTGGTGTGACTTTTCTGATTTCTGCTTCGATTATATGAGTGTCTCACGCAAGTGTACAACTTCATTTTACTCGCGCTACTCAAAGCGTTCCTTCGCTGTAATGCGTACCACAGCAACGCTGCCGTTGGTAATATTTTCCCACACCTGCCAAGCTGCCATCGGTTACCTGTTCGCGAATCTGCTTCTCTAAGGTATTGCTCCTGGCGAAGGTGCCATCCTCGACTCTTCTACATGCCATCGCTACTAGTCAAGGTCTTCCTTTCTTCAGTGCGCAACAGCGAGCAAAAGAAACGCTGCCATCGGTACTACTTTCCCTTCTCAGTTTTCCTAAGGCATTACCGCTCGCGATTGCGCCCTTGTTGACACCTCTGTATGTCATCGCTGCTACGCTACGTCGTAATTATTGCCCACACACCTCCGCACTTTATTTATTAGAGGTTTACCATCTCCATTTCTTGTGGTGTGACTTTTCTGACTTCTGCTACGATTATATGAGTGTCTCACGCCAGTGTTCAACTTGATTTTACTCGCGCTACTCAAAGCCTTCCTTCAAGGCACAAGCTACGACAGTAACGCTGCCGTCGGTAATGTTTTTCCACACCTTAGAAGCTGCCATCAGTAACCTGTTCCCGGATCTTCTTCTCTAAGGTATTGCTCCTCGCGAATGTGCCGTTTTCGACTGTTCTGCGTGCTATCGCTACTAGTCAAGGTCTTCATTTCCTCAGTGCGCAACAGCGAGCAAGTACTGCTTTCCCTGCTCAGTTTTCTAAAGCATTACCACTCGCGATTGTGCCGTTCTTGACTCCTCTGCATGTCATCGCTGCTACGCTGCGTCGTAATTATTGCCCACACACCCCCGCACTTCATTGATTCAAGGTTTACGCTCTCCATTTCTGGTTGTGTGACTTTTCTGACTTCTGCTATTGTTATATGAGTGTCTCACGCAAGTGTACAACTTCATTTCACTCACGCTACTCGAAGCGTTCCTTCAATGCAACGCGTACCACAGGAACGCTGCGGTCGTTAATGTTTTCCCACACCTGCCAAGCTGCCATCGGTAACCTGTTCCCGTTTCTGCTTCTCTAAGGTATTGCTCCTGGCGAAGTTGCCATCCTCGACTCTTCGGCGTGCCATCGCTACTAGTCGAGGTCTTCCTTTCTTCAGTGCGCAACAGCGAGCAAAAGAAACGCCGCCATCGGTACTACTTTCCCTTCTCAGTTTTCCTAAGGGATTACCGCTCGCGATTGTGCCGTTCTTGACTCCTCTGCATGTCATCCCTGCTACGCTACGCCGTAATTATTGCCTACACACCTGCGCACTTTATTGATTCAAGGTTTACCATCTCCATTTCTTGTGGTGTGACTTTTCTGACTTCTGCTATGATTATATGAGTGTCTCACGCAAGTGTACAACTTCATTTCACTCGCGCTACTCGAAGCGTTCCTTCAATGCAACGCGTACCACAGCAACGCTGCGGTCGGTAATGTTTTCCCACACCTGCCAAGCTGCCATCGGTAACCTGTTCCCGACTCTGCTTCTCTAAGGTATTGCTTCTGGCGAAGGTGCCATCCTCGACTCTTCGGCCTGCCATCGCTACTAGTCGAGGTCGTCCTTTCTTCAGTGCGCAACAACAATAAAATGTAACGCGGTCATCAGTACTGCTTTCCCTGCTTAGTTCTCCTAAGGCATTACCGCTCGCGATTGAGCCGTTCTTGACTCCTCTGCATGTCATCGCTGCTACGCTGTGTCGTGATTATTGCCCACACACCCCCCGCACTTCATTGATTCAAGGTTTACCATCTTCATTTCTGGTTGTGTGACTTTTCTGACTTCTGCTAAGAATATATGAGTGTCTCACGCAAGTGTACAACTTCATTTCACTCGCGCTACTCGAAGCGTTCCTTCAATGCAACGCGTACCACAGCAACGCTGCGGTCGGTAATGTTTTCCCACACCTGCCAAACTGCCATCGGTAACCTGTTCCCGACTCTGCTTCTCTAAGGTATTGCACCCTGGCGAATGTGCCATCCTCGACTGTTCTGCATGCTATCGCTACTAGTCAAGGTCTTGCTTTCTTCAGGGCGCAACAGAGAGCAAAAGAAACGCTGTCATTGGTACTGCTTTCCCTGCTCAGTTTTGTAAAGCATTACCGCTCGCGATGTTGCGGTTCTTGACTCCTCTGCATGTCATCGCTGCTAGGCTACGTCGTAATTATTGCCCACACACCCCTGCACTTCGTGGATTCAATGTTTACCATCTCCATTTCTGGTGGTCTGACTTTTCTGACTTCTGCTACGATTATATGAGTGTCTCACACCAGTGTTCAACTTGATTTTACTCGCGCTACTCGAAGCCTTCCTTCAATGCACAACGTACCACAGCAACGCTGCCGTCGCTAATGTTTCCCCACAACTGCCAAGCTGCCATCGGTAACCTGTTCCCGAATCTGCTTCTCTAAGCTATTGCTCCTCGCGAATGTGCCGTTCTCGACTGTTCTGCATGCTATCGCTACTAGTCAAGGTCTTCCCTTCCTCAGTGCGCAACAGCGAGCAAAGGAAACGCTGCCATCGGTACTACTTTCCCTTCTCAGTTTTCCAAAGGGATTACCGCTCGCGATTGTGCCGTTCTTGACTCCTCTGCATGTCATCCCCGCTACGCTACGCCGTAATTATTGCCCACACTCCTCCGCACTTCATTAATTCAAGGTTTACTATCTCCATTTCTTGTGGTGTGACTTTTCTGACTTCTGCTACGATTATATGAGTGTCTCACGCCAGTGTTCAAGTTGATTTTACTCGCGCTACTCAAAGCCTTCCTTCAATGCACAACGTACCACAGCAACGCTGCCGTCACTAATGTTTTCCCACACCTGCCAAGCTGCCATCGGTAACCTGTTCCCGGATCTTCCCAAAGGCGAATGTGCCGTTCTCGACTGTTCTGCATGCTATCGCTTCTAGTCAAGGTCTTCCTTTCTTCAGTGCGCAACAACAAGAAAAAGTAACGCGGTCATCCGCACTGCTTTCCCTTCTCAGTTTTTGCTAAGGCATTACCGCTCGCGGTTGTGGCGTTCTTGAGTCCTCTGCATGTCATCGCTGCTCCGCTACGTCGTAATTATTGCTCACACACCTCCGCACTTCATTGATTCAAGGTTTACCATCTCCATTTCTTGTGGTGTGACTTTTCTCACTTCTGCTACGATTATAGGAGTGTCTCACGCCAGTGTTCAACTTGATTTTACTCGCGCTACTCAAAGCCTTCCTTCAATGCACAACGTACCGCAGCAACGCTGCCGTCGGTAAAGTTTTCCCACACCTGCCAAGCCGCCATCGGTAACCTGTTCCCGAATCTGCTTTTCTAAGGTAGTGCTCCTGGCGAATGTGCCGTTCTCGACTCTTCTGCATGCTATCGCTACTAGTCAAGGTCTTGCTTTCTTCAGTGCGCAACAACAAGAAAAAGTAACATGGTCATCAGTACTGCTTTCCCTTCTCAGTTTTCCTAAGGCATTAGCGCTCGCGATTGTGCCGTTCTTGAGTTCTCTGCATGTCATCACTGCTCCGCTGCGTTGTAATTATTCCTCACACGCCTCCGCACTTCATAGATTCAAGGTCTATCATCTCCATTTCTTGTGGTGTGACTTTTCTGATTTCTGCTTCGATTATATGAGTGTCTCACGCAAGTGTACAACTTCATTTTACTCGCGCTACTCAAAGCGTTCCTTCGCTGCAATGCGTACCACAGCAACGCTGCCGTTGGTAATGTTTTCCCACACCTGCCAAGCTGCCATCGGTTACCTGTTCGCGAATCTGCTTCTCTAAGGTATTGCTCCTGGCGAAGGTGCCATCCTCGACTCTTCTACATGCCATCGCTACTAGTCAAGGTCTTCCTTTCTTCAGTGCGCAACAGCGAGCAAAAGAAACGCTGCCATCGGTACTACTTTCCCTTCTCAGTTTTCCTAAGGCATTACCGCTCGCGATTGCGCCCTTGTTGACACCTCTGTATGTCATCGCTGCTACGCTACGTCGTAATTATTGCCCACACACCTCCGCACTTTATTTATTAGAGGTTTACCATCTCCATTTCTTGTGGTGTGACTTTTCTGACTTCTGCTACGATTATATGAGTGTCTCACGCCAGTGTTCAACTTGATTTTTCTCGCGCTACTCAAAGCCTTCCTTCAAGGCACAAGCTACGACAGTAACGCTGCCGTCGGTAATGTTTTTCCACACCTTAGAAGCTGCCATCAGTAACCTGTTCCCGGATCTTCTTCTCTAAGGTATTGCTCCTCGCGAATGTGCCGTTTTCGACTGTTCTGCGTGCTATCGCTACTAGTCAAGGTCTTCATTTCCTCAGTGCGCAACAGCGAGCAAGTACTGCTTTCCCTGCTCAGTTTTCTAAAGCATTGCCACTCGCGATTGTGCCGTTCTTGACTCCTCTGCATGTCATCGCTGCTACGCTGCGTCGTAATTATTGCCCACACACCCCCGCACTTCATTGATTCAAGGTTTATGCTCTCCATTTCTGGTTGTGTGACTTTTCTGACTTCTGCTATTGTTATATGAGTGTCTCACGCAAGTGTACAACTTCATTTCACTCACGCTACTCGAAGCGTTCCTTCAATGCAACGCGTACCACAGGAACGCTGCGGTCGGTAATGTTTTCCCACACCTGCCAAGCTGCCATCGGTAACCTGTTCCCGTTTCTGCTTCTCTAAGGTATTGCTCCTGGCGAAGTTGCCATCCTCGACTCTTCGGCGTGCCATCGCTACTAGTCGAGGTCTTCCTTTCTTCAGTGCGCAACAGCGAGCAAAAGAAACGCCGCCATCGGTACTACTTTCCCTTCTCAGTTTTCCTAAGGGATTACCGCTTGCGATTGTGCCGTTCTTGACTCCTCTGCATGTCATCCCTGCTACGCTACGCCGTAATTATTGCCTACACACCTGCGCACTTTATTGATTCAAGGTTTACCATCTCCATTTCTTGTGGTGTGACTTTTCTGACTTCTGCTATGATTATATGAGTGTCTCACGCAAGTGTACAACTTCATTTCACTCGCGCTACTCGAAGCGTTCCTTCAATGCAACGCGTACCACAGCAACGCTGCGGTCGGTAATGTTTTCCCACACCTGCCAAGCTGCCATCGGTAACCTGTTCCCGACTCTGCTTCTCTAAGGTATTGCTTCTGGCGAAGGTGCCATCCTCGACTCTTCGGCCTGCCATCGCTACTAGTCGAGGTCGTCCTTTCTTCAGTGCGCAACAACAATAAAATGTAACGCGGTCATCAGTACTGCTTTCCCTGCTTAGTTCTCCTAAGGCATTACCGCTCGCGATTGAGCCGTTCTTGACTCCTCTGCATGTCATCGCTGCTACGCTGTGTCGTGATTATTGCCCACACACCCCCCGCACTTCATTGATTCAATGTTTACCATCTCCATTTCTGGTTGTGTGACTTTTCTGACTTCTGCTAAGATTATATGAGTGTCTCACGCAAGTGTACAACTTCATTTCACTCGCGCTACTCGAAGCGTTCCTTCAATGCAACGCGTACCACAGCAACGCTGCGGTCGGTAATGTTTTCCCACACCTGCCAAGCTGCCATCGGTAACCTGTTCCCGACTCTGCTTCTCTAAGGTATTGCACCCTGGCGAATGTGCCATCCTCGACTGTTCTGCATGCTATCGCTACTAGTCAAGGTCTTGCTTTCTTCAGGGCGCAACAGCGAGCAAAAGAAACGCTGTCATTGGTACTGCTTTCCCTGCTCAGTTTTGTAAAGCATTACCGCTCGCGATTGTGCGGTTCTTGACTCCTCTGCATGTCATCGCTGCTAGGCTACGTCGTAATTATTGCCCACACACCCCTGCACTTCATGGATTCAATGTTTACCATCTCCATTTCTGGTGGTCTGACTTTTCTGACTTCTGCTACGATTATATGAGTGTCTCACACCAGTGTTCAACTTGATTTTACTCGCGCTACTCGAAGCCTTCCTTCAATGCACAACGTACCACAGCAACGCTGCCGTCGCTAATGTTTCCCCACAACTGCCAAGCTGCCATCGGTAACCTGTTCCCGAATCTGCTTCTCTAAGCTATTGCTCCTCGCGAATGTGCCGTTCTCGACTGTTCTGCATGCTATCGCTACTAGTCAAGGTCCCCGCAGGGGCGTCTGCGCAAGCAGGCGTTTGGTGTGCGGCGACACCACGGACCCGAGCTAACGGGGGGGGTTCCGACTCCCTCCCACGCCTAGCCGTGCGTGGCATTGCCGTGTCCGGGGAAAAAGGGGATCCTGGGGGGTTGAGCCGACGCCGGCTGATTGGACCTTTAAGGCCCCCCCGGCGGAGGCAACACACCCCTTTGGCCCTTGCTTCACGTAGACGGCACCCCTCGGCTGACCCACCCAGGGGAAATCAGCAGTCGCCTTTTCCTATCTCTCTCTCCCTACATCTTCGTCTTTCTCTCTCTTTTAATCTTTCCTGTCTCCTCCTCTCTTCAATTTACTTCCATTTTTTCCTGGCGGCAAGGGTTAACCTTGTGTAGTTACCCTACCTCGGGTAGTTATATATGGTTATAGCGGCGATGTATGGCTGGCGACTTCAAGTGTTGTACCTTGTAGCGTCCCCTTGTTGGGCTCGGTGGTGGGTGGCCACCATCGCTGCCGAACTTCATATGCATGACATGGCAAACTCTTTCCCCCCACTCAACGATCGGTCCCTGAAAAGGAACCGCACCGAAGGAAGCTTCGAAAGAACCCCAACTGATAGTGACCACTATCCCCGATTTCTCATAATACACTCTCTTACAGATAATGACTCGGTTGCAGCACTGTCTGTGTTTCTGACCGCTAGAACTCTTGAGAACCTGATAGGAAAAAAATACGATGCTAAGAAACTTTCATCTGGCGATCTTCTTGTTGAACTGACCCAGAAAGATCACTCTGACACGCTCCTCAAACAGAAGCAGTTTGCTCACCTGAATGTGTCAATCACCCCCCACCGCAGTCTGAACACTGTCCAAGGGGTCATATCGGAACGCGACCTGATCCGCGAAACGGACTCGGACCTGCTTGAAGGCTTCCGCGACCAAGGTGTTGTCGCCCTTCGCCGCATCACTATCAGGCGAAACGGAGAAGAGGTTATTACGCCACATATTGTCCTCACGTTCACTCGGTCTACCCTGCCAGAAGCTGTGAAAGCTGCGTTCATTCATTGCAAAGTCCGCCCGTACATACCGAACCCGAGAAGATGCTTTAAATGCCAAAAGTACGGACATGGATCGAACACATGTCGCGGAAAACTCACCTGTGCAAAATGTGGTGCCCACGAGCACCCAACTGAAAGCTGCGGTGCCACCCAAGCAGAGTGCCCAAACTGTCATGGATCACATGCCGCGTACTCACGAACATGTGAAATTTTCCAAAATGAAAAGAAAATAATACAGCTCAAAGTGACCGAAAACATTACATACTCTGAAGCCCGGAAGAAGCTTTCGCTTCTCTCCGGGAGATCCTACGCTGACGCAGCGCGCCGGGGGGGCCGGGCGGCGTCTAGCGACGGTGGCCACGCAGTACAGCTTTGCTGATGCGTGTCCATCTCGGCCCCCCACCAAGCAGCCGCCGGCTGCACCAACCTTCCAGGTCCCAGAGGTAAACTTCCAACAGACCTCAGGGACGACACACGCTACTGAGAGGGCATCTGTCCCTCCTGAAAACCTCCATCAGCCTCCGCGTCTCCACCGGAAGCAATTGAGGTGACACCTGGATCCTCAGTGTCCCCGACGCTGACTGAATCCCCCAAAGTGGGGCGGAGCTTTTTAGACCGCCTCAAAGGAAAGAAACATCCTCCAGTCCAGCCGCCTGATAAAGGCGGTCAGGATTGAATAAGTCACCCTCTTCTCCTCATTCACTAACATGCCTGCCGAGAATATCATACACTGGAACTGCCGAGGACTACTTAAGAATCTAGATGACATATATGAAATACTTGCAGAATACCAACCAAACGCACTTTGCTTGCAAGAAACACACTTAAACCCAACGCACACTAACTTTCTAAAAAGCTACGTGGTATATCGAAAGGATAGGCAAGGTAGTGCACATTCATCTGGCGGTGTCGCTATTGTGGTAAAGAAAACAGTTCCTTCTCAAAGCCTCACTCTGGTTACCGATTTAGGGGCAGTGGCAATACAAACCCTGGTCTTTGGAAAAATAACAACTCTGTGTTCGCTATATGTTCCCCCGGACCACCACCTCTCTGCTCAAGAACTTGAAAAACTCATTGACCAGCTCCCGTATCCATTCCTCTTGGTTGGAGATTTTAATGCGCACCACCCTCTATGGGGATGTAGAAGGACTGATTCCCGAGGTTCGCTGATAGAAAACTTCCTTCTGTCCTCTGGCTCCTGCATATTTAATAAAAAAGAGCCAACGTACTTTAATGCAGCGCACAACTCATACACAGCAATAGATCTTGCAATTGGCTCCCCTTCACTCTTTGCAACTACTGAGTGGGCTGTCATACAAAACCTCTATGAAAGTGATCACTTTCCTGTCTGTTTGAAACACACAGGAAACACAAATCCGATTGTAAATGCTGTCAGGTTTAGAGAAAAGGGTGCTGACTGGATAAAATTCCGAGAACTCTCACAACTATTGCGCTCTTCAGTTGAAAACCTCGGTATTGATGCATCCCAAGCCTTGATCACACTGCATATTATACACGCGGCAGAGCAATCTATTCCACAGACATCTAGCAAAACACGAAACAAACGAAGGCCATGGTGGAATGCGGAATGCAAAAATGCCCGTGAGAATCAAAACAAAGCGTGGTCGAAATTCCGCAGGTATCCCACAGCTGACAACCTAGTTAATTTCAAGTGTGCCCAAGCAAACGGCAGGCGTATTCGACGAGAATCTAAACGGCAGAGCTGGCAGTCATTTCTCTCCTCAGTGAACTCCTACACTGACACGCCTAAAGTGTACAATAGAGTAAGAGCTCTACAAGGACACAGTTCTCATCCAGTGCCTCTTGTGAGTACTACTGGTGATACACTGGAACACCAGGCAGACGCCATAGGTCAACACTTCGAGTATATTTTCAGTTCAGCACATTACACAGACTCCTTTAAGCGACACAAGCTTGCTGAGGAATGCAAGCCTATCCGTGATAGGAGGCCATCCGTAGGAGGATACAATACCCCTTTCACTATAGACGATGAAGGCGGCGCTAAGAACATGTGGCAACTCAGCAGCAGGACCAGACAGGATTACATATGACATGCTGAAGCACTTACACGAACACACGCTTGACGCCATTCTCTTCCTGTACAACAACGTATGGTCATCAGGCCGTCTACCCAAAGCCTGGAAAGAGGCAGTCATCGTACCCGTCCTTAAAAAAGGAAAAGATGCCACACTTGCTGCTAGTTACAGGCCTATAGCGTTAACTAGCTGCCTGTGCAAGGTGTTTGAAAAAATGATTAATCGCCGTCTTGTCTATTACCTTGAATATAATGGCCTTCTTGACCGTCGTCAAGCCGGATTCAGGTCTGGCCGATCGACAACCGACCAACTAGTAGCATTTGAATCCTATGTTAGAGACGCCTTCATTCACAAACAACACTGCCTTTCTGTATTTTTTGACATGGAGAAGGCTTACGACACGACATGGCGTTATGGTATTCTCCGTGATCTGCTCTCTCTCGGAGTGTCAGGAAACATGCTCAATGTCATTGAAAGTTACCTCTCTGAACGTACATTTGTCGTTCGTCTTGGAAATGCCTTATCAAAGTGGTTTACACAGGAGAACGGTGTCCCCCAAGGTGGTGTTCTTAGTTGCACGCTCTTCATACTTAAAATGAATTCCTTAAGCACTGTACTGCCCAAAACGATCTCTTACTCCGTATATGTGGATGACGTTCAGATCAGCTTCAAATCATGCAACCTGGCCATCTGTGAACGTCAAATTCAGTTGGCAGTAAATAAACTCTCAAGCTGGGCAGACGAAAATGGTTTCAGGTTTAACTGTGAGAAAACTGTCTGTGTACTCTTTTCAAAACTACGGGGCATTAGGCCAGCCCCCAACATCTCAATGAATGGACAAACCATAGCCACGAAGAAAGACCACAAATTTCTAGGTGTTGTGGTTGATGAAAAGCTCACCTTTGTTGCACATATCAAGCAGCTGCGAATCAAATGCCTAAAAGCTTTAAACTTACTCAAGATTCTATCGCATCAGTCATGGGGTACAGATCGTGATTGTCTGCTGAACCTAATGAGCAGTGTAGTGCTATCACGTATCGATTATGGCTCGGTGGTGTACGAATCAGCATCGAGATCTGCATTAAAGATGCTTGACCCAGTGCACCACCTTGGGCTTCGTCTAGCGAGCGGTGCTTTCCGAACCAGCCCAGTAACTAGCCTGTACTGAGGCAGACCGGTGGTCATTAGAACGACGACGCCAGTTCACAAGCGTCATGTATGCCACCAAGGTGCTTTCCCATGTCGACCATCCATCTCGTGAGCTACTGCAGGACACATCAAATGCCCGCCTGTTTTTAAAGCGACCGTCAGTTACACCACCGTATCCTTTCAGAGCGGCATCACACCTTGAAAATCTGCACATACCGGTCTCTAATGTCCGACTAAGCTCTCATAAGGACACTGCGGCTCCATGGGAAATGCGGGCGGTCAACTGCGACATGTCATTTCTAGAGGTAGGAAAGCGTGGCCTCGCGGTGGCAATAAATCAGCACTTTATGTACTTGCAGGCAAAATACAGGTGTGCTGAGTACTACACTGATGCGTCTAAGTCCTCTGCAGTCGCATGTGCAGCACTTGGTCCTGAGTTCTCTGAATCTACAACAATGAACGAACATACCAGCATATATACTGGAGAATGCTATGGCATACTTTTAGCTGTAAGGCATATTTTAAAGAAGAAAGAACCAGCCTCCATCATATACACAGATTCCCTCAGTGCAGTCACTGCGCTGTCCTCTGCTAAGGTACACAAAAATCCAGTCACTAATACTCTTCAAAAATGCATCATGTCAGCGTACAAATCCAAGCTTAAAATTACGCTGTGCTGGATTCCGGGGCACTGCAACATAGCTGGCAATGAGGCAGTGGACCAACTTGCGAAGTCGGCTGCACTCCGCCCTTCAGCAGACGTAGATGTTTTCCCGTATGAGGACCTGAGGCCACTCATCATTAACCGAATTCGTGGGCAATGGCAAGAAGAATGGAACGCAGCAAACGAAAACAAATTGCACACTGTAAAGCCAAGAATAGGAAGATATACAACAGAAAAACGTAACAGGCACCAAGAGGTTGCACTGTGCAGACTCAGAATCGGTCATACGCATGCAACACACTCACATATTCTCAGCAATTCTCCAACACCACACTGTGCAAAATGTGGTGATGTGCTGTCCGTTGTCCATGTTTTAATCATGTGTCCGTGCATCGAAGCAGAAAGACGGAATCACTTCCCCCAGCTGTACAAAAGCCACATACCACCACACCCACTATTCTTCCTTGGTGACGAGCCCATGTTCTCCCCAAAAGTAGTTTTAAAGTTCCTAGCAAGTGTAGGCTTCCTACATTCTATTTCATACTCTCACTAATCTCAGCCTTCTCTCAATCTTCAGGGAATCACTGAGATTCATTTTTTTTTTCAAATGTCATGCAGCACGCACTCCTTGTCCTGACAAGGACTGTTGCCGGGGCCGCGTGACTTTGTAAAGCCCACAAGTTTTGCCCGTTTTATAACTCATCACACATAGTCAATACACTTAACCTTAGGCCCTATACACCACACTTTGAATCTTCCCACCTTGAGTAGTTTTTAATCAAGGAGTCGACCAACAACCCTGTGTTTGGCGCTCTTTGGCCTGAGTTGCCCTTGCGCCATTAAAATCTAGCATCATCATACTAGTCAAGGTCTTCCTTTCCTCAGTGCGCAACAGCGAGCAAAAGAAACGCTGCCATCGGTACTACTTTCCCTTATCAGTTTTCCTAAGGGATTACCGCTCGCGATTGTGCCGTTCTTGACTCCTCTGCATGTCATCCCTGCTACGCTACGCCGTAATTATTGCCCACACACATGCGCACTTTATTGATTCAAGGTTTACCATCTCCATTTCTTGTGGTGTGACTTTTCTGACTTCTGCTATGATTATATGAGTGTCTCACGCAAGTGTACAACTTCATTTCACTCGCGCTACTCGAAGCGTTCCTTCAATGCAACGCGTACCACAGCAACGCTGCGGTCGGTAATGTTTTCCCACACCTGCCAAGCTGCCATCGGTAACCTGTTCCCGACTCTGCTTCTCTAAGGTATTGCTCCTGGCGAAGGTGCCATCCTCGACTCTTCGGCGTGCCATCGCTACTAGTCGAGGTCTTCCTTTCTTCAGTGCGCAACAACAATAAAATGTAACGCGGTCATCAGTACTGCTTTCTCTGCTTAGTTTTCCTAAGGCATTACCGCTCGCGATTGAGCCGTTCTTGACTCCTCTGCATGTCATCGCTGTACGCTGCGTCGTGATTATTGCCCACACACCCCGGCACTTCATTGATTCAAGGTTTACCATCTCCATTTCTGGTTGTGTGACTATTCTGACTTCTGCTAAGATTATATGAGTGTCTCACGCAAGTGTACAAGATCATTTCACTCGCGCTACTCGAAGCGTTCCTTCAATGCAACGCGTACCACAGCAACGCTGCGGTCCGGTAATGTTTTCCCACACCTGCCAAGCTGCCATCGGTAACCTGTTCCCGACTCTGCTTCTCTAAGGTATTGCTCCTGGCGAAGGTGCCATCCTCGACTCTTCGGCGTGCCATCGCTACTAGTCGAGGTCTTCCTTTCTTCAGTGCGCAACAACAATAAAATGTAACGCGGTCATCAGTACTGCTTTCCCTGCTTCGTTTTCCTAAGGCATTACCGCTCGCGATTGTGCCGTTCCTGACTCCTCTGCATGTCATCGCAGCTACGCTACGTCGTAATTATTGCCCACACACCTCCGCACTTTAATGATTCAAGGTTTACCATCTCCATTTCTTGAGTTGTGACTTTTCTGATTTCTGCTACGATTATATGAGTGTCTCACGCCAGTGTTCAACTTGATTTTACTCGCGCTACTCAAAGCCTTCCTTCAATGCACAACGTACTACAGCAACGCTGCCGTCGGTAGTGTCTTCCCACACCTGACAAGCTGCCATCGGTAACCTGTATCGAATCTGCTTCTCTTACGTAGTGCTCCTGGCGAATGTGCCGTTCTCGACTCTTCTGCGTGCCATCGCTACTAGTCAAGGTCTTCCTTTCTTCAATGCGCAACAGTGAGCAAAAGAAACGCTGCCATCGGTACTACTTTCCCGTCTCAGTTTTCCTAAGGCATTACCGCTCTTGATTGTGCCGTTCATGATTCCTCTGCATGTCATCGCTGCTCCGCTACGTCGTAATTATTGCTCACACACCTCCGCACTTCATTGATTCAAGGTTTATCATCTCCATTTCTTGTGGTGTGACTTTTCTCACTTCTGCTACGATTATATGAGTGTCTCACGCCAGTGTTCAACTTGATTTTACTCGCGCTCCTCAAAGCCTTCCTTCAATGCACAACGTACTACAGCAACGCTGCCGTCGGTAGTGTCTTCCCACACCTGACCAAGCTGCCATCGGTAACCTGTTTCGAATCTGCTTCTCTTAGGTAGTGCTCCTGGCGAATGTGCCGTTCTCGACTCTTCTGCGTGCCATCGCTACTAGTCAAGGTCTTCCTTTCTTCAATGGGCAACAGTGAGCAAAAGAAACGCTGCCATCGGTACTACTTTCCCGTCTCAGTTTTCCTAAGGCATTACCGCTCTTGATTGTGCCGCTCATGATTCCTCTGCATGTCATCGCTGCTCCGCTACGTCGTAATTATTGCTCACACACCTCCGCACTTCATTGATTCAAGGTTTATCATCTCCATTTCTTGTGGTGTGACTTTTCTCACTTCTGCTACGATTATATGAGTGTCTCACGCCAGTGTTCAACTTGATTTTACTCGCGCTCCTCAAAGCCTTCCTTCAATGCACAACGTACCACAGCAACGCTGCCGTCGGTAAAGTTTTCCCACACCTGCCAAGCTGCCATCGGTAACCTGTTCCCGAATCTGCTTCTCTAAGGTAGTGCTCCTGGCGAATGTGCCGTTCTCGACTATTCTGCGTGCCATCGCTACTAGTCAAGGTCTTCCTTTCTTCAGTGCGCAACAACAAGAAAAAGTAACGCGGTCATCCGTACTGCTTTCCCTGCTTAGTTTTCCTTAAGGCATTACCGCTCGCGAATGAGCCGTTCTTGAGTCCTCTGCATGTCATCGCTGCTCCGCTACGTCGTAATTATTGCTCACACACCTCCGCACTTCATTGATTCAAGGTTTACCATCTCCATTTCTTGTGGTGTGACTTTTGTGACTTCTGCTGCGATTATATGAGTGTTTCACGCCAGTGTTCAAGTTGATTTTACTCGCGCTACTCAAAGCCTTCCTTCAATGCACAACGTACCACAGCAACGCTGCCGTCGGTAATGTCTTCCCACACCTGCCAAGCTGCCATCGGTAACCTGTTTCGAATCTGCTTCTCTAAGGTTGTGCTCCTGGCGAATGTGCCGTTCTCGACTCTTCTGCGTGCCATCGCTACTAGTCAAGGTCTTCCTTTCTTCAAGTGCGCAACAGTGAGCAAAAGAAACGCTGCCATCGGTACTACTTTCCCGTCTCAGTTTTCCTAAGGCATTACCGCTCTTGATTGTGCCGTTCATGATTCCTCTGCATGTCATCGCTGCTCCGCTACGTCGTAATTATTGCTCACACACCTCCGCACTTCATTGATTCAAGGTTTATCATCTCCATTTCTTGTGGTGTGACTTTTCTCACTTCTGCTACGATTATATGAGTGTCTCACGCCAGTGTTCAACTTGATTTTACTCGCGCTCCTCAAAGCCTTCCTTCAATGCACAACGTACTACAGCAACGCTGCCGTCGGTAGTGTCTTCCCACACCTGACAAGCTGCCATCGGTAACCTGTTTCGAATCTGCTTCTCTTAGGTAGTGCTCCTGGCGAATGTGCCGTTCTCGACTCTTCTGCGTGCCATCGCTACTAGTCAAGGTCTTCCTTTCTTCAATGCGCAACAGTGAGCAAAAGAAACGCTGCCATCGGTACTACTTTCCCGTCTCAGTTTTCCTAAGGCATTACCGCTCTTGATTGTGCCGTTCATGATTCCTCTGCATGTCATCGCTGCTCCGCTACGTCGTAATTATTGCTCACACACCTCCGCACTTCATTGATTCAAGGTTTATCATCTCCATTTCTTGTGGTGTGACTTTTCTCACTTCTGCTACGATTATATGAGTGTCTCACGCCAGTGTTCAACTTGATTTTACTCGCGCTCCTCAAAGCCTTCCTTCAATGCACAACGTACCACAGCAACGCTGCCGTCGGTAAAGTTTTCCCACACCTGCCAAGCTGCCATCGGTAACCTGTTCCCGAATCTGCTTCTCTAAGGTAGTGCTCCTGGCGAATGTGCCGTTCTCGACTATTCTGCGTGCCATCGCTACTAGTCAAGGTCTTGCTTTCTTCAGTGCGCAACAACAATAAAAAGTAACGCGGTCATCAGTACTGCTTTCCCTGCTTAGTTTTCTTAAGGCATTACCGCTCGCGAATGAGCCGTTCTTGAGTCCTCTGCATGTCATCGCTGCTCCGCTACGTCGTAATTATTGCTCACACACATCCGCACTTCATTGATTCAAGGTTTACCATCTCCATTTCTTGTGGTGTGACTTTTGTGACTTCTGCTGCGATTATATGAGTGTTTCACGCCAGTGTTCAAGTTGATTTTACTCGCGCTACTCAAAGCCTTCCTTCAATGCACAACGTACCACAGCAACGCTGCCGTCGGTAATGTCTTCCCACACCTGCCAAGCTGCCATCGGTAACCTGTTTCGAATCTGCTTCTCTAAGGTTGTGCTCCTGGCGAATGTGCCGTTCTCGACTCTTCTGCGTGCCATCGCTACTAGGTCAAGGTCTTCCTTTCTTCAGTGCGCAACAGTGAGCAAAAGAAACGCTGCCATCGGTACTACTTTCCCGTCTCAGTTTTCCTAAGGCATTACCGCTCTTGATTGTGCCGTTCTTGACTCCTCTGCATGTCATCGCTGCTCCGCTACGTCGTAATTATTGCTCACACACCTCCGCACTTCATTGATTCAAGGTTTATCATCTCCATTTCTTGTGGTGTGACTTTTCTGACTTCTGCTACGATTATATGAGTGTCTCACGCCAGTGTTCAACTTGATTTTACTCGCGCTACTCAAAGCCTTCCTTCAGTGCACAACGTACCACAGCAACGCTGCCGTCGGTAAAGTTTTCCCACACCTGCCAAGCTGCCATCGGTAACCTGTTCCCGAATCTGCTTCTCTAAGGTAGTGCTCCTGGCGAATGTGCCGTTCTCGACTGTTCTGCATGCTATCGCTACTAGTCAAGGTCTTCCTTTCTTCAGTGCGCAACAACAAGAAAAAGTAACGCGGTCATCCGTACTGCTTTCCCTTCTCAGTTTTCCTAAGGCATTACCGCTCGCGATTGTGCCGTTCTTGAGTCCTCTGCATGTCATCGCTGCTCCGCTACGTCGTAATTATTGCTCACACACCTCCGCACTTCATTGATTCAAGGTTTACCATTTCCATTTCTTGTGGTGTGACTTTTCTGACTTCTGCTACGATTATATGAGTGGCTCACGCCAGTGTTCAAGTTGATTTTACTCGCGCTACTCAAAGCCTTCCTTCAATGCACAACGTACCACAGCAACGCTGCCGTCGCTAATGTTTTCCCATACCTGCCAAGCTGCCATCGGTAACCTGTTCCCGGATCTTCTTCTCAAAGGTATTGCTCCTCGCGAATGTGCCGTCCTCGAGTGTTCTGCATGCTATCGCTATTTGTCAAGGTCTTGCTTTCTTCAGTGCGCAACAGCGAGCAAAAGAAACGCTGCCATTGGTACTGCTTTCCCTGCTCAGTTTTCTAAAGCATTACAGCTCGCGATTGTGCCGTTCTTGACTCCTCTGCATGTCATCGCTGCTACGCTACGTCGTAAGTATTGCCCACACACCTCCGCACTTTATTGATTCGAGGTTTACCATCTCCATTTCTTATGGTGTGACTTTTCTGACTTCTGCTACGATTATATGAGTGTCTCACGCCAGTGTTCAACTTGATTTTACTCGCGCTCCTCAAAGCCTTCCTTCAATGCACAACGTACCACAGCAACGCTGCCGTCGGTAAAGTTTTCCCACACCTGCCAAGCTGCCATCGGTAACCTGTTCCCGATTCTGCTTCTCTAAGGTAGTGCTCCTGGCGAATGTGCCGTTCTCGACTCTTCTGCGTGCCATCGCTACTAGTCAAGGTCTTGCTTTCTTCAGTGCGCAACAGCAATAAAAAGTAACGCGGTCATCAGTACTGCTTTCCCTGCTTAGTTTTCCTAAGGCATTACCGCTCGCGATTGAGCCGTTCTTGAGTCATCTGCATGTCATCGCTGCTCCGCTACGTCGTAATTATTGCTCACACACCTCCGCACTTCATTGATTCAAGGTTTATCATCTCCATTTCTTGTGGTGTAACTTTTCTGACTTCTGCTGCGATTATATGAGTGTTTCACGCCAGTGTTCAAGTTGATTTTACTCGCGCTACTCAAAGCCTTCCTTCAATGCACAACGTACCACAGCAACGCTGCCGTCGGTAATGTCTTCCCACACCTGCCAAGCTGCCATCGGTAACCTGTTTCGAATCTGCTTCTCTAAGGTAGTGCTCCTGGCGAATGTGCCGTTCTCGACTCTTCTGCGTGCCATCGCTAGTAGACAAGGTCTTCCTTTCTTCAGTGCGCAACAGTGAGCAAAAGAAACGCTGCCATCGGTACTACTTTCCCGTCTCAGTTTTCCTAAGGCATTACCGCTCTTGATTGTGCCGTTCTTGACTCCTCTGGATGTCATCGCTGCGACGCTACGTCGTAATTATTCCTCACACACCTCCGCACTTCACTGATTCAAGGATTATCATCTCCATTTCTTGTGGTGTGACTTTTCTGACTTCTGCTACGATTATATGAGTGTCTCACGCCAGTGTTCAACTTGATTTTACTCGCGCTACTCAAAGCCTTCCTTCAATGCACAACGTACCACAGCAACGCTGCCGTCGCTAATGTTTTCCCATACCTGCCAAGCTGCCATCGGTAACCTGTTCCCGGATCTTCTTCTCAAAGGTATTGCTCCTCGCGAATGTGCCGTCCTCGAGTGTTCTGCATGCTATCGCTATTTGTCAAGGTCTTGCTTTCTTCAGTGCGCAACAGCGAGCAAAAGAAACGCTGCCATTGGTACTGCTTTCCCTGCTCAGTTTTCTAAAGCATTACAGCTCGCGATTGTGCCGTTCTTGAGTCCTCTGCATGTCATCGCTGCTCCGCTACGTCGTAATTATTGCTCACACACATCCGCACTTCATTGATTCAAGGTTTACCATCTCCATTTCTTGTGGTGTGACTTTTGTGACTTCTGCTGCGATTATATGAGTGTTTCACGCCAGTGTTCAAGTTGATTTTATTCGCGCTACTCAAAGCCTTCCTTCAATGCACAACGTACTACAGCAACGCTGCCGTCGGTAGTGTCTTCCCACACCTGACAAGCTGCCATCGGTAACCTGTTTCGAATCTGCTTCTCTTAGGTAGTGCTCCTGGCGAATATGCCGTTCCTCGACTCTTCTGCGTGCCATCGCTACTAGTCAAGGTCTTCCTTACTTCAATGCGCAACAGTGAGCAAAAGAAACGCTGCCATCAGTACTTTCCCGTCTCAGTTTTCCTAAAGGCATTACCGCTCTTGATTGTGCCGTTCATGATTCCTCTGCATGTCATCGCTGCTCCGCTACGTCGTAATTATTGCTCACACACCTCCGCACTTCATTGATTCAAGGTTTATCATCTCCATTTCTTGTGGTGTGACTTTTCTCACTTCTGCTACGATTATATGAGTGTCTCACGCCAGTGTTCAACTTGATTTTACTCGCGCTCCTCAAAGCCTTCCTTCAATGCACAACGTACCACAGCAACGCTGCCGTCGGTAAAGTTTTCCCACACCTGCCAAGCTGCCATCGGTAACCTGTTCCCGAATCTGCTTCTCTAAGGTAGTGCTCCTGGCGAATGTGCCGTTCTCGACTATTCTGCGTGCCATCGCTACTAGTCAAGGTCTTGCTTTCTTCAGTGCGCAACAACAATAAAAAGTAACGCGGTCATCAGTACTGCTTTCCCTGCTTAGTTTTCTTAAGGCATTACCGCGCGAATGAGCCGTTCTTGAGTCCTCTGCATGTCATCGCTGCTACCGCTACGTCGTAAGTATTGCCCACACACCTCCGCACTTCATTGATTCAAGGTTTACCATCTCCATTTCTTGTGGTGTGACTTTTGTGACTTCTGCTGCGATTATATGAGTGTTTCACGCCAGTGTTCAAGTTGATTTTACTCGCGCTACTCAAAGCCTTCCTTCAAGGCACAAGCTACCACAGTAACGCTGTCGTCAGTAATGTTTTCCCACACCTTAGAAGCTGCCATCAGTAACCTGTTCCCGGATCTTCTTCTCTAAAGGTATTGCTCCTCGCGAATGTGCCGTTTTCGGCTGTTCTGCATGCTATCGTTACTAGTCAAGGTCTTCATTTCCTCAGTGCGCAACAGCGAGCAAAAGAAACGCTGCCATCGGTACTACTTTCCCTTCTCAGTTTTCCTAAAGGCATTACCGCTCGCGATTGTGCCGTTCTTGACTCCTCTGCATGTCATCGCTACTCCGCTACGTCGTAATCATTGCTCACACACCTCCGCACTTCATTGATTCAAGGTTTACCATCTCCATTTCTTGTGGTGTGACTTTTCTGACTTCTGCTACGATTATATGAGTGTCTCACGCCAGTGTTCAACTTGATTTTACTCGCGCTCCTCAAAGCCTTCCTTCAATGCACAACGTACCACAGCAACGCTGCCGTGGGTAATATTTTCCCACACCTGCCAAGCTGCCATCGGTAACCTGTTCCCGGATCTTCTTCTCAAACGTATTGCTCCTCCGGAATGTGCCGTTCTCGACTCTTCTACGTGCCATCGCTACTAGTCAAGGTCTTGCTTTCTTCAGTGCGCAACAACAAGAAAAAGTAACGTGGTCATCAGTACTGCTTTCCCTTCTCAGTTTTCCTAAGGCATTACCGCTCGCGATTGTGCCGTTCTTGAGTTCTCTGCATGTCATCGCTGCTCCGCTACGTCGTAATTATTGCTCACACACCTCCGCAATTTCATTGATTCAAGGGTTTATCATCTCCATTTCTTGTGGTGTACTTTTCTGACTTCTGCTGCGATTACATGAGTGTTTCACGCCAGTGTTCCAAGTTGGAATTTTACCTGCGCTACTCAAAGCCTTCCTTCAATGCACAACGTACTCGCCAGCAACGCTGCTGTCGGTAATGTCTTTTCCTCACACCTGCCAAGCTGCCATCGGTAACCTGTTTCGCGAATTCTGCTTCTCTAAGGTATTGCTCCTGGCAGAAGGTGCCATCCTCGACTCTTCTCCATGCCATATCACTTTTGATCCAAGGTCTTCCTTTCTTCAGTGCGCAACAGTGAGCAAAAGAAACGCTGCCATCGGTACTACTTTCCCGTCTCAGGTTTTCCTAAGGCATTACCGCTCTTGATTGTACAATTCTGGACTCTTCCGGATGTCATCGTTGCGACGCTACGTCGTAATTATTCCTCACACACCTCCGCACTTCACTGATTCAAGGATTATCATCTCCATTTCTTGTGGTGACTTTTCGACTTCCTGCTACGATTATATGAGTGTCTCACGCCAGTGTTCAACTTGATTTTACTCACTATAAAGCCTTCCTTCAAGGCACAAGCTACGACAGTAACGCTGCCGTCAGTAATGTTTTTCCACACCTTAG
>JALIZH010009095.1:0-26839 GCA_030522465.1 Rhipicephalus appendiculatus
TCCAACTTTCCTGTTATCGAGTTCACCTTCATGTTGTACGAAAAAAAATGGCGAAGCTTGCTTTAAGTTGCATAGCTGGATAGCTGGAATAGCTGGATTGGCATCCTGCTGCTGATACCGGCAGGATACGAAGCTCCCAATCTGCCAGATGCAAGCAGCCTTGTGCAACTGCCCAGTCAACCGGGATTTTCTGCAGCAAGTGCCGAGTTTACTCCGCTAGAAATGAGCCCGCTTGACAACCAGCCTGGGACAGCATCAGCGACCACCCGCGCGGTCCACTGGGACCTGAAGATGGCGCTGGGGCCCGACAAAGAAAGCATAAACTCCGGACGACACCACAGAGGAGCCATAGGGCGCGGCGACACCGTCGGCATGTGGCCTAACCCGTTTATCTACAGGTTACAGATGATTGGCATCCTGCTGCTGATACCGGCAGGATACGAAGCTCCCAATCTGCCAGATGCAAGCAGCCTTGTGCAACTGCCCAGTCAACCGGGATTTTCTGCAGCAAGTGCCGAGTTTACTCCGCTAGAAATGAGCCCGCTTGACAACCAGCCTGGGACAGCATCAGCGACCACCCGCGCGGTCCACTGGGACCTGAAGATGGCGCTGGGGCCCGACAGAGAAAGCATAAACTCCGGACGACACCACAGAGGAGCCATAGGGCGCGGCGACACCGTCGGCATGTGGCCTAACCCGTTTATCTACTGGTTACAGGTGGGTAGACGCTACGGCAAATGTATTCGATCGGACAATATCTGCTTAATTGTGTTGCCGTGCCCTCGGCTTGTTTGTCCAGTGTTTTACGACCTATGTGTATCATTGGTAAAACTGCTACTACTAGCTGGCGATGTTGAAACCAACCCTGGTCCCGATTTGTCCCAGCTTTCCAAGCAGCTCCAGCAAATAGCCGATGATTTGAAAGAAATCAAAGAAGATCGGCTTAAATCAATAGAAAGAAAATTAGAAGAACTAACCGTTCTGGATAGCAAAATCTCTTCATGCGTAGACCAAGTTAACAATCTTCAAAGAGTTGTAACATCCCTCGAGTTGAAAATTGACGACCTGGAAAATCGCTCCAGAAGATCAAACTTAATTCTGCATGGTGTTCCAGAAAACGCCAAAGAAAACAACGACTCGCTCGAAGAACTGGTTTGCAAAAATGTTTTAAAGGAATGTCTGAAGATTGATCCCGTAGCCATTGAGAGAATTCATCGCATAGGAAAACATAGATCCAACAATCCAACAAATGCAGGCCTATCATCTTCAAACTTGTTGACTGTAGAGAAAAAATCAAAATTTTGAAAAATTGCCACAAACTTAAGGGTACCGCGTACTCTATTAGCGAAGATTTTTCTGTTCGAGTGCGTGAGATTAGAAAAAGCTATGGCATGCAGCTAAAGCTAGAAAGGAGGCCGGAGATAAGGTAGCTTTAAATTTTGACAAATTGCGTATCAATGGAGAATTGTACATATGGAACGAGGAAAAGAACACCATTGATCAAACCACATCCGCCTTTCTAGCAACAAATGAAAAAAACGGCAAAGCCGAGTCACGGGCATTTCGCCTCCGACCTCGCACCATGAATCAGCGGCCGAAATAACATTCGCGAACGCCAATGTGCGTAGCCTACTACCTAAACTAACTTCACTTGAATCTTTTCTTCTCGCTGCCAATCCAGATTTTCTAGCTATCACGGAAACCTGGCTAAACAAAGATGTAAAAGATTTCGAAATAGCTGTACCAGAATACTTCGTCATACGCAAAGATAGGCCAACACGCGGCGGGGGGTGGCTATTCTGATAAAGCACAAAATTCCTTTCACAGTTCTTCCCGATGTTGAGGGTGTTGAGGCGATCTTTTGTCGATTACAGTATCCTGTTCACCCGAATATCGTTGGTTGCGTCTATCGTAGCCCTCCGTCAAATATTGATGTCTTAACGTCTTTGCACATGTGCATGTTTCACCATCTAAAAGGGGCTAGATTGATATTGCTCGGGGACTTTAACCTACCTGATATCGATTGGCGCACTTTGAGCTATCGCTCAAGATTGTCTGACGCAATTTTCGACATAATGTTGTCCTTTAACCTGACACAAATAGTAGACCAACCTACTCGCGTTATAGGTCCTAGCTCTGCTTTGCTAGACCTAGTGTTTCTAAGCGATCAGTTTGATGTGGACTCGGCAAAAACTCTCCTTCTCGACGGATTGGCTGACCACAAAATAACGCTCTGCAGTATTCCAACTGAGTGTAGAACTATTTCACCTAAATCTACAACTACCTTCTTCAACTTCAATGCAGCTGATGACACCAGTGTACTAGATCACCTGAGTTTTGAACTTTCCTCCGTCAGAGACCTAGCAGACGACAAAAACACTGACATTGAAACACTGTGGCAGAGATTCAAAGTGATCTCATCTTTTTGCATCCGTAACTTTGTGCCGACTAAAACAAAACGAACAAACAAACACAACCCGTGGATAAATCGAGATATAATTCACCTTAAACGAAAAGTGAAACGCCTTAGGAAATCCCTAAAAAAACACCCCAAATTGGTAACCAGTACTACTCTCAATGAAGCCATCAGTAACTTAAAATCCGAAATAAAGAAGGCAAAGGATACCTACTTTAAATATTCGCTTCCCGATTTTCTGAGAAGCTCTCCTCAGAAATTTTGGAACTACCTAAACCCCCAAAAAGATGCTACCAGCCCACAAAAGCCTGAAGAAAGTAAACGTAGAGCCAACTCATTAAACTTGTACTTCCAATCGGTTTTCACTACCGATAACGGTAGCACCGTGGATGTCTTGGCAACCGACAGTAGCATAATTGAGCCAATCAAAGTAGACGAGGCGGGAGTATTTACCCTACTACTTAACCTAGATCCGAAAAAAGGAACTGGACCAGACAATATTCCAAATCAATTTTTAACACGTTATGCAGAATGGGTAGCAAAATACCTGTGTCTCATCTTCGACAAATCCTTAAAAACTTGTTCCCTCCCTAAGGACTGGAAAAATGCTAAGGTAATCCCTGTACACAAAACGGGTAATAAAGCAGATGCCTGTAACTACAGGCCCATCTCACTAACCAGCACTGTATGTAAAAATCTTGAACATATCATCCTCAAACACAGAACTATACACCTCGAAAAAAACCGTGTAATATCCACTTGTCAACACGGATTCCGCCGAGGACTTTCCACAGTTACACAGTTATTGGAACTCGTACATGAACTATTCTCAAGCATCGACCACCAAAAGCAGATAGATTTAATCCTGCTCGACTTCTCCAAGGCATTCGACAGAGTATCCCACGCGAAATTGATTAGAAAGCTTCAATTTACAATAGGCGACAGACCAATCACCGAATGGATTAAAAGCTATCTCTCAAACCGGACTCAGTTCGTCGAAGTAAAGCACGAGTTTTCAGAAATCAGCAAGGTTACCTCCGGGGTTCCACAAGGTAGTGTCCTTGCCCCCCATCTTATTTCTAATATTCATCAACGATCTTCCTGGTGTTGTCAGTACTAACATAAGACTATTCGCCGACGATTGCATAATCTATCACGAAATTAATTCACCTGAAGATCACGAGACATTGAATCATGCGCTAAAATCAATAACAGACTGGTGTTATCGCTGGCAAATGACTCTCAATATTAGCAAATCAGCCGTAATGCGTCTAACTAGAAAACAAAACGTCTCTGTATACTCATACACAGCCGACAACACTCCGTTAACAACTGTTCATGAATATAAATATCTCGGTGTGGTAATTTCAGATAACCTTCGGTGGAACTCTCACGTCAATCTCATAACATCAAAAGCATTAAAAAAAACTTTTCTTCCTCCGAAGGCGACTACGACATGCAACTCCGGAAATTAAAATGCTTGCTTATACTGCATTTGTGAGACCTGTTTTAGAATATGCTAATGTAACCTGGTTTCCCTTATACCAAAAGACTAGTAAAATCATTAGAGAGAGTACAGAGAAAGGCAATCCAATTTATTTATAATCAGTATAGCCAAATTGCCTCGCCATCTCAATTAATCAACAGAGCTGGACTACTAACCCTACAAAATCGTGCCAAATTAGCTCGTCTGAAAGTAATTTACCAGCTGATGCATAACTTGCTGTCCATAGATAGCACTCGCTACCTGTTCAAATCCGAAACAAGACAGACCCGTCATAAGCATGCTCAATCACTTCAAAACTACCGCTTTAGTACCGAATGTTTCAGATTTTCATTTTTTCCACTTGCAACCTCGGAATGGAACAACCTACCCTCTCATATTGTCCATAGTCCTACGCTAGAAACTTTTCTACAATCTTTTGTTGAGTCTCACCTATTCGCCTCACAAGTATAATTCCCTGGATTTACTTCATTATGTTGTAAATACCTTTATTCTCTAGTATTTGATGTTAGCAGTCTCCTCTATATCATTTCCTAGTTTGTGAAAATGTATACATGTATCTAAAAAAAACTGTAACCTATTATGCATTTTTTCTACCTTTTGTACCCTGGTTTTTCGATTTTGTACCTTCGACAGTTTAGTGTTTGCCTGCTTTTCAAAGTGTCACTATTTTTGCAAATTATATTATGTATTGTATTTACTTGCCCTCCCTGCTATAGTCCCTTCTTGGGACTGGCAGTATGTATAAATAAAAAAAAATAAAAAATAAAAAAGTTGCGCAAAGCTTGAAACAAGGCCTTAGGTAGGTGATGCTACGATGGTCGAGGTTGCTTCGAGGTTGTTGTTAGGCTTTAGCTAGGTGATGCTACGCTGTCTCTAAAGTTCCTTCAAGGAAAAGACGTTCGCCTAAACCGAGCGTTTAGGGCGCCGCAATGAATGCGATAGTGAGAAATTGGAATGTCACACGAAGACGGACACGCAGTTCGAAACTTGTAGCGCGGTGCTTAAACACGAAGAAGGACGCTCGAAGAGAACGCACAGGTATACACAGTACAAGCACGAACAAACAACTGTCATAGTTGTTACGCCTTTGCGTTTGAGCACCGCGCTACAAGGGTGGACTTTGCAGGACGCAATGCTCTTAAATATTTCTTTTAAACTGTGGCACGTGGAGTGAACTGTCTGCGCCCCCCTGCCTCGTGGTGGGGTCGAACGCAAGGTGTGCCCGCAAGGCGCGCTCCATGGATCTGCGCCTCTATTGAGCGTCTTTCACACGGCCTTCCTTTATATAGGCTTGAACAATTCTATTAATTGTTTTAAGTGGCCTGTTTCTATGTGACTTAACGTCGAAGCTTGGGAGTGTTGGTTAAAGATTGGAGGCAACACCCCTCAAAAGATGACGAAGAGAATGAAGCAAAAGATGACGAAGAGAATGAAGAGCCATTCACTTGTCGTGCTCACACTAATTCTCTCGCGCGGTGGAAGCGGCCGCCTGGACGCCTGAGAGTATTATGGCATGCGTCACGCATAAGGCTTTCAACGAGATACATGCACTATCTCTGTCCCACGGCAACGGTGATCAGATGGAGTGCTAATAGGAGAAACGCAGTAATTAACAGCGGATGTCTGTTCGACGACCATGTGCGGCCTAATAAAGCGACTGATGAATTTGTCGCATAAGCCGGGGAGGCGCAGTGGAGTCCATAAAAGAACTTCGTCTCCAGAGGAAAGAGTCACAACACGGCGAGACGAGTCAAAGCGAGACTTTCGAGTGTCCTGGAAGAGGCCGGTGTTAACGCGGGCCACGGGACGGCAGTGTGCGAGGCGAGATAAATACTGTCCAGGGAAAGGAGCAGCTGAGGGTTCAGGAGCCCAAAGGATCGATACGTCCAGAGTGAAACTCGGTGAGCGGCCATGGACGAGGTAAAATGCAGAAAAGCCGGTAGTGCGTTGTGTAGCCGTATTGTAAGCGAATGTCACGAAGGGCAAGATTGCATCCCAGTTCGTGTGGTCGGGGTGGATCTATATTGCGATCATGTCCGAGAGGGTCCGATGAAAGCGTTCTGTCAATCCGTCGGTCTGCGGATGGTAACTAGATGTTGTCTTGTGAATAGTGTTGCAGGCACGCAGAACTTGGTCAACAATAGCAGAGAGAAAGACATTACCGCGATCGCCGAGGAGAACGCGAGGGGCTCCATGGCGTAAAAAGATGTTGCGCAGAAAGAAATCGCCAATTTCAGTGGCAGTCCCAGATTTCAGAGAGGCCGTTTCTGCGTAGCGGGTAAGATTGTCGACGGCCGTGACAATCGAATGATTCCCATTCGATGTTAGAGGAAGAGGGCCTTACAAGTCTATTCTGACGACTTCAAAAGGCAAGACGGGACAAGTAATAGGCTGCATTAGGCCAACAGGAGCAGTCGTTGGCCGCTTTCGCCGTTGGCAGTGGACACACGAGGCGACGTACTTGGCAACGGCTAAAGAGAGGCCAGGCCAGGAGCACCGACTTCGTATTTTGTCGTAAGTTTTGTGATAGCCTAGATGACCGGCGGTTGGATCATCGTTGAAAGCTTGCAGAACTTCACGTTGCGGAGAACGTGGTATGACGGGTACCCACTTGTTTCCATCGACGTGGTAAGCATAGCGATTTAATGCCCCACCATGAAGCTTAAATTCTCTCAGTTGTCGACGGAGTCGGGCGTTTGGAGGAGGAGAAGAGCCGTTCAGGCGCTCACAATAGTGCGGCAGTATGGGTCGACACGTTGGTGTGAAACGAGGATGGATGGGGTGCCGGATGGTAGCCAACTTATCGCTGCGACTGGAAAGGCGGTGTCGTTTTGGAGTGGCGATGGTGAGTTATCTTCGCTGGGCAGAGGGCAGCGTGATAGAGCATCAGCGTCTTGGGGCTTCTTCACAGACCTATAGGCGACATCAAAATCGTACTCCTGCAAGCGAAGCACCCAGCGGCCAAGGCGACCCGATAAGTTTTTCAGCGATGAAAGCCAGCACAGTGCGTTATGGTCGGTAACGACTGTAAAGTGGCGGCCGTGAAGATATGGGCGAAATTTTTGCACTGCCCAAACCACAGCAAAACACTCTTGCTCCGTGATGGTGTAGTTCGTCTCTGCAGTGGTAAGAACACGACTAGCGTAAGCAACTACGCGTTCGCGCGAGATGTTGTCGCGCTGCAAGAGTACCGCACCTAGACCATGACTGCTAGCGTCAGCGTGAAGGATGGTGGGTGCGTCAGGGTCGAAGTGGCACAGTACCCGATCGGTAGTAAGGGCTTATTTCAACGCCGTGAATACACTTTCGCAGTCTTCGGACCAAACGAAGGGCGTGTTATTGGCGAGGAGTTATGAAGCGGCGTATGAAGCGCCGGATGTAAGAAACTAACCCAAGAAAGCTGCGCAGGTCTTTTTGACGTTGTGGACGGGGAAAGTCGAGGACGGCGGCAAGCTTCTCAGGGTCCGGCGGAATCCCTTCTTTGCTGACTAAGTGGCCGAGAACCTGGATTGTCTTGCTTGCGAAGGTACATTTTTTATTAAGCTGCAGGCCGGCTTTCGCAAGGCATGCGAGGACTTCGTCAAGACGTCGCAGATGTTGGGAGAACGTGGATGAAAACACTACTATGTCGTCGAGATAACATAGACGTGTCTTCCATTTCAGACCGCGCAATACGCTCTCTATCATGCGTTCGAAGGTAGCGGGCGCATTACAAAGTCCAAAAGGCATCACATTAAACTCGTACAGCCCATCTGGCGTTGAAAAAGCGGTCTTCTTTTTGTCAGACTCCGTCATTGGCATTTGCCAGTAGCCTGACCTGAGGTCAAGGCTAGAAAAAAAACTCGGCGCCATGTAACGAATCGAGTGCGTCGTCGATCCGTGGCAAATGATAAACATCTCTGCGCGTTATTTTGTTTAAGAGCGCGGTAATCGACGCAGAAACGAACTGTTCCATCTTTCTTTTGGACAAGAGCAACTGGGGATGACCAGGGACTCGAGGGAGGACGTATGATGTTGCGTCGTGGCATGTCTAAGACGTTTTCCTCGATGATCTTTCATTCTGCCAGAGACACGCGATATGGGCGCCGGTGTATAATAAGAGCCGTCAGTCTGAATGCTGTGAGTAACGGTGGCAGTTATGCTGAGGACGGGCGAATTCACGTCGAACAAAGTATGGTGTCGGTTCAACAGTGCGAGCAAATCCTGACTCTGGGCAGGTGTTAGGTCAGGGCCGGTGGTTGCCGACAAAGGTTTGAAAGAGGCATTGAGTGGCGGTGAGGTTGACTCTGGTAGTTCGTTACTCGGAAGGGCAACAACGCAACGGGTTGAGTGTCGACCGCGCAAGTGACTGTGGAGTCACATGGTAGCAGTAAAGATTCGGGCGTTTGATTTAAGGCGGTAAGGAAGGCAGACCCGTCAGAGAAGCGAATAAGGCCAGGAATAATCACAAAACCTCTACATAAGGTATGGCCGTAAGTTAGAATAAGTACGTCGCCATCCACAATGCCGTTGGAGTTAATTACTATCTCTTCGATGGATGGCCGAAGAACATAATCTGACGTGGTGACAAGGCGAATGCGCCCTTGGCGTCCAGGCGATGAATAGTCAGTGGCATTTTAGATGTATGAGGCGCTGATGACAAGATATGGAAGCGGACGCAGAAGATAAGTTCGTGGGTGCACTCACGAAATACCGCAAAGATGATGTGATGACGAATGCCATCTATGCAAACACAAACCATACACTGTGACTGTGGAGAAATGATAGCGTTGGTCGCTGCACGGAGAGGTGGGCCGCAGTAAGGCGTGGTCACTTTTCGGAGGCAGGAACAAATATCAGCACGAATAATCGAAAGGGCAGCGCCAGTGTCCACGAGAGCCTCCACCCGTACAACTTCTACAAACACTACTATCTAGTTCGATGGTCGCTCTGGAGGAATTTTTGGCTGTCCGGTGGATGCAGTTGCCCCTCCTAAAACTGCATCGGGGAGTTTTCCGAGCGGGCGATCGTGGCATGGGAGGTGGGTCGCAGAGGCGGCACTGCACGGCGACATGGAGAAGGTGACCTGCGGCGAGACTCACGTGAATTCACAGGCATATCAGCATGGTAGGGAGGAGAGGGCGAACGGCGATAGGAATGGTGGTCCTGTTGGCGCCTTCGACTAACCGGGAGATGTGACCGCGATAGCCACAGTAGTAACATATAGGCCGAGAAGGGAGCTGAGTGGGGTAGTAAGGCTGTGCACGCATCGGCGGTGACAACGAAGCCACGGATGCATGGTCTCCTTGTGTAGGCACAGGGACGGTGGTTGCAGCAGAGAGCGTTGCAACTTCGGCGTACGTTGGCGTCTGGCGCACGCAGGGACCGTTGGAACACGTCAGACGCGATGCGGAAGCGATCTCCTGCCTAATGATGTCTCGCAAGGCGGTTTGTGCAGAAGGGAGAGTACTTTCCGGAGCGCAGGAAGAGCAGTGTCCGTGAAGCTCGTCACGAACAATGTCGCGAATCAGCGCGCGAAAGTCGAGGGCCGTAGGCAGACGAATGTCGGCGGCGAAGAGATTGGAGCTCCTCAAGTCGCTGGCAAATGGTGATGACGTCCTGAGTGGTGGCAGGATGTTGCGTGGTGAGGGCGTTAAAGGCGACGGTGTTTATGCCTTTAATAGTGTGGCGTATCTGGTCGTTCGGTCACATAGTGGAGTTGACACGCTTGCACAATGCAAGCACGTCCTCCATGTACGAGGTGTACGATTCACCCGGTAGCTGTATGCGTTCAGCGAGCTTCTTCTTTGCTTCCTCAGCGCGAACTGTAGGGGCACCGAAATTTTGACGAAGCTGCTGCGCAAAAGTGTCCCAGTCGGGAAGATCTGGTTGATGGTTCCAGAACCAAGTTTTAGCGACACCAGACAGGTAGAAGGGGATGTTCCGCAACTTGTGTGGGTTGTCCCACCTGTTCAAGTCACTGACATGGTCGTAGTTTGGATGCAGTCTTCTACATCGTCCGCGCGTAGTCCAGAGAACACAGGTGGATCATGCAGGCGGTTGTTGGTGGGCAGAGCGGGCGGTGAAGGCTGCAGTGTGCCGGCGGCGTCGGACGAGCCAGGATTTTCTTGAGCGGTCATGGCAGGGGGTGCTACGCGATGACCTGAGCGTAGCTGCCGCGAGAACGGGCGAGAGGACTTGGGAATCGAAAAGCACCGTCCACCACTTATGAGGAACAGCTTTATTCAGCCGGGCTCGAGCTAGGTCACACTGATGAGGATATGTAAAGAGAATGAAGAGCCATTCACTTGTCGCGCTCACAATATATATATATATATATATATATATATATATATATATATATATATTGTGATAACGAAGAACAACACCGGGCTTCGGGCGCGTGGAGATCTAGGGCGAGGTAGGCGCTCATGCGTGCCATCACCCACGAATGACGCAACAACTCGACGACTTGGCGTCGTTGAGCCTCCTGCTTCCGCCCGGCCACCTTACCACGTCCGGCTATATCGGAACTTCCGGAATTCTCCGGTTTGCAGGACGGTGCCGACGCTTGGGTACAGATGGTAAATGCGCTTGGCTCGCGTCATGCCTGGCCTGACGATCATAAATGGTTCATTGCCATAGACCGTCTCCGAGGCGCAGCCAAGGCGTGGCACAACTACGACGACATCAAGCGACAGTCATGGCCGGAATGGTGTGCAGCTCTGATTGCTGCTTTCGGCCCGATTCGCTATGACGCCATCCAAGAATCTTACACGTCTTTTACCGAGGGCGAAGCTCGAGAAGGCCATCTCCTCGAGGCTGCAACTGCAGACTGCCGCTCACCGGCAGACAGCTTCGCAGCTTGCCCCAGTGTAAGCACCGGAATGAGGCCGTGCTCACCACTTCGTGTCTCGTACTCTGCATACGTGGTGAACACGAGACCATTGCTACCAGAGGCCGAGACTTCCTTGCAGCTGCAGAAAGTCGGTGACGCTGCCCTCGAGGTCGTCTCCGCACGGAGACATGAAGCGGCCTGTTCCTCTCCCACCGCCGTTCCAGGTAACAGAACAGCCAACGGAGTTCGATAACTGGATGAACGCTACACTGTCGGCGGCCGACAACACTTTTCATTCGTCGAACTCGGAAATGCCACCTCCAAGTTGAGCATTGTCACACCACACAGAGGCTATGGTTCCGCTTGCACTTGATGCGACATACCGGGACCCTGACTTACCGACGGATATCAGGAACGAGGAGCTTCGTGAGCCGTTGATGCAACATCCTCGTTTGTCAGCGCAGGCATGGGAGGTACAAGGAGGCGGCCATTATATGCTGAGCGATGTCTCGATCAATGAACTCCAGATACAAGAATGCGTTATCCTCACAAACGACCTTCCCATACCGCGTGCGCCTCCTCCCGACGACATCGCTTCCGACTGCAGTGATGTCAACGAAGCCATGACGACGAGCATGGCTGAAGTCATTGTTAGCCGAGGGCTGACCATGCAGCACAAGTATCTTCCATATGACACGGCTTCTGACCCCTGTTGGCATAACCTCGTGCAGCTAGACAGCCGTCAGCGAAACCTACGACTTCGATGGCACAGCCAATGACGGCCGCCAGAGCCGGCAGCAGCAGCTTTCCATGCCGGATGCTAGCGTGGCCGAAAACTTCGATCCCAACGACAAAGTCGCTTTCGCCCGCCAGAGTACGCTGAGGCTTCTCAAGCCAAGTCGCAACGTGTCCAGAACCGACCATCGCGATGGAGCCAGTGCCGACCACCAGAGACACTTCTAGCAGACCACCAAACGATGTTGCAGCGTGATTGGGGCCGACCACCACGATGCACCCAGCCCCGCCCACCAGAAACAGTGTCGGCAGCTCCGCGCGCTCGCAATCATGGCCGAGTGTCATGACCAAGAACAACACCGGGCTTCGGGCGCGTGGGGATCTAGGGCGAGGTAGAGGAAGACGAGGACCAGATTAGAACAGCTGGCCCACGAACAGGTGCTGCCTCTGTTCTTTACAATATATATATATATATATATATATATATATATATATATATATATATATATATATATATATATTGTAGGGCGTCTTTCGAAACGCGTCCCATTGCTGACCGCTTCGAAACCGTATATGGGCAGCGAGCGAGCAAAATGCCCGTATGAAGCCTCTGGGTCCATAGTTCCGTTGATATGCATTATATGTTCGCCTGCATATAGTTCCACGCCAACATAAAAGCATAGAAACGTGGAAGACTAAAACAACACTCAAGAAAGAACCTACATTGTCAGGAAATAGTGCTCGGATAATTTTCTCGCCTGTTGTTTTGTTCAGATAAGCTATAGAGACGGGCGTGGTCTCAAGGATTTTTTTTCTTGAGCATTCCATGCGTTTATGGAAAACGCGGAGCGGACGCAGACTAGTGCGGACGCCACCACATCGGGCTCCACAGTTTTGATGTGTTTTTCGGGTGTACCTCCTCAGCACCCGGAAAAGATTGATATCACTGCATTCAAGACGTCAAGCGGAACCAGTGGATACCAACGTTTTGGACCTGGAACTGTTTTTCACGCCACTACGTTGCTAAGAAGACTTCCACGCCGTAGCGGCAACGCTAAGCCTACCAGCGAGTAGGGGAAGCCGCCGCTTCAACGCGGGAACGCCGATGGCGTGCCTGCAACAGACGGTGCCGACGCCGAGCGTCCCGACAGCATCGGCGGCTGCTGGGGCGGTGCAAGTGAACGCGAGGAGGATCACAACATCGATGCGGCCAGCTAACGCCTCCGAAGACGAGCGTGACAGCATGGATTGCCAAGACGCCGATACACCGGTGCACAGTGGCCAACGTGACCCCTGAACGCCCATGAAAGGACACGCCAGAAACACAGCCGGTGATGAGGACGGCTGGCAAACGGTGCTAACGCTACGTCAGAAGAAAGTCTTGGCCCAAGGCAAGAAACTGAAAGCCAACGTCGTAGAAAACGAAGGCAACGCCAGTCAGCCGCAACTTTCAAAGGTGACGCCCATCCGCCCGACGGAAACCGTTCTCCCGGAAACTGCCACCGCTACCGAAAGAGGACTTTACTAAAGTGGTGATTCGCCCGCATCAAGGACTACCAATAAAAAACTTTACAAGCCCGTAACTCGCTGAAGCCGTCGTTACAGCCTGCCGAGGCCAAGTAAGTGGCGACAAATTCCTTCTGCGCCTAAAGCCAGGGTCCAACATCTTTATTGTGTCAATGCCGGACCAAGCCACGGCGGACCACACCCGTCGCATAACGAAGCTCAGAGTTCATGGAAGAACACATGCCGTTAATGCATACGTGGCCGCTGGGGAAGGTACTGGCAAAGGTGTAATACATGGCCTAACCCCTCACACACCTGCCGAAACACTGAGGGCGAACCTACGAATCCGCACGCAAGGCGTTGAGATCCTGAGAGCCCGAATGCACGGCGATACCAAAACTGCTGTCATTACCTTCTACGGGCCAAGCATACCACGATATGTATATTACATGGGTGGTGAGTTGCCGTGCTACCCGTATAAGAGCACTATTCAATTCTGTTACGCCTGCCGGCAAACCGGACACCGCACAGACGTTTGCCCGCAGCCTGATCTGCCAGTGTGTTGCAAATGTGGCATGCAAGAACCCCCCGGCAAACCACAATTGCCTCCCAACCTGTACCTCTTGTGGGGGGAGAACACTTAGTTGGAGAAATGGAATGTAAGAGAAGACTGTCCTACTAGGACAGGTAATAGCGTAAGTGCCAATACGTGCCCAGACCTCACCTTTTCGCTGAATGTTAGAGACGGGTGCAGGCAAAACTTAGAGGAAAACTTGGGGAGCGACCATTTTGATCATAAGCTTCTCCACCACCACTCCCAAACTCAAACGCGTGCTTGGTTCCGCGTCTATAACAGATTGGCCGTTATATCGCATGTACCCAGGTCCTTTAACCGCGCCAGCAAACGTGGAAGAATGGGCGCTGGGCGTTATAGAGGCTTACGAAGCCTTTACCAGAAAAATTACACCAACTACGGAAAACCCTCAGTCGTCGACTCGCACCTGCTACATTTGTGGAACTGTAGACGGGGACTCGCCAAAAGATGGAAGCAACAAAGGCTCAACAGAAAATTAAGAATAAGGGTTCCGGAACTCTCGGACCAGGCGAATACATACGCGCGTAAGCTACAAGCGGAAAAGTGGTCCCAGTTTACTGATTCCTTAAGGGGAACCCTATCGACAGCGAAAACCTGGGCCATACTGAGAAGTATGCTGGATCCCAAAAATACAAAGACAGCAACTACGCGAGCCCTCAGAACACTAACGGGCACGTACGAAGGCGACAACGCCCAAATTTATTGCAGGATCTTAGGGAGCGATTCATCGGAATAAAAGATTCGGACTATGTTACACGCGCTTACGCAGGCATAGAACATGACACGCTAGACGCCCCTATAACTAAGGCAGAACATTTTGCTGCCACACAAGCATTTCAGAAAAAATGCCCCCCACCTCCCCGAAGGGGAATCGTGAGGAAATGCGAATGCATTTCGCGCGCGCTTCACTCCATTTGTATATGGTGGTTGTGGTTCGAAGAAGGAAAAGGGCGCCTAATTTCTGCAGCCCTGGTCGGGAGCACGGCGCAGCACCTGTTTTTTTTTTTGGCTTTCTTTCTGTTTTTTTTTCGTTTTTTTTTCTTTTTTTTCATTTATTTATTTTTTATTTTTTTCATATATAGCTCCGCCGAGCTCCCGCGATGCGAGCGCCCTCACGCACCAGAGCGCGCTCCTCCTCTCCACTCACTCTCCGCTACTCCGCCCGCACCAACTGCTCCGGTTGCTAGCGGCGAGGATAAGCGCGCGCGCCCGCAGCTGTTCCTATGGGAGAGGGAGTGAGAGCGGGGAGATAACACCTGTCGCGGACAACGCCAACGCCGCACAACGCCGGATGCCTGACATAGCCCGACTATGAAATGCATTCGCATTTAAAATTCAGCACCAGGGGAGGATGGTATCACCAATCCTATGCTCCGCAATTTAAGTGACGAGCAGCTTGGACGCTTAGTTAGGTATGTCAACGAGGAGATATGGGATACAGGGTGCCTTCCACACCAGTGGAAAGATGCCACCGTCATACTTATTCCAAAAGCCGGCAAAGCTCGCAGTCTGCAGAACTTACGTCTAATATCCCTCACATCCTGCCTATCCCCTATCGGAAAACCCAGTGGCACTGTCCCGGCGCCATACCTGATTATGGGACCAGTGTGGCGCTGGATACTGGGACACTGGCACGCTGCACGGGGCACACTGGACGCTGGCGCGCTGCACACGGGGACACGCGTTGTGGGCCAAAATCGGGCTTTTAAATTGTTTTTAAAAATTGTGGTTATGCCCACATCGTAATTAAGGCTCAAACACGAGCACTGGGCAAAAAAAATGAAAAAAAAATTTTTTTTTTCATTTTTTCAATTTTTTTTCAAAAAATTTTTTTTCAGCGCGAGCAGTCGGTTTTTTCAACCAAGAAACTCGCTAGCAGACGCTGCCTGCGTCGGCGTCGCGAGGCGAGAGAGGGGGGGAGCGTAGGAGAGGAGAGAGAGGAGGGGATGCGCATGCGCAGTGGGAGTGTGGACGCCGCGGGCAGGGATGCCTAGTGGAGAGAGAGGGAAGCGTAGGAGAGGAGAGGGAGGGGGGACGCCCATGCGCAGTGGGAGTGTGGACGCCGCGGGCAGGGATGCCTAGAGGAGAGAGGGGAGAGCGTAGGAGGGGAGAGAGGAGGGGAGGCGCATGCGCAGTGAGGGTGTGGTTGCCGCGGGGAGGGATGCCTAGAGGAGAGAGAGGTGGAAAGGAGGTTTTTTATCTTTTTGAAAGGGTTTGCGCATGCGCAGTAAGGGAGAGCACGCCGCACACCGGATTAAGCTCGGCCATAGGATGCTTCACATCTAATATAAGCAATTTTTCAGGGATAACATCTATAGTCGACAATTCCGACGGCAAGAGCTAGGACAGCCAAATGGACAAAAAAAAAGTGGTCGCCGCATGCGGTGAAGTAAGCTTAACAGGAACGTCCCACCGCGCTTGGAAGGCTCAAGAGACGCAACTGCAGGTGGTGTTCTGCTGAAATGAGGTCCGCACAACTTTCCTCTTCGCAAACTGAGAAGTGATACCGTGTGCCACTTGCCTAGGCCCTTTTGTCGCAAAATACCCGTTGACGTAATCCCGAGATGGTGCCTTCATGAGACAGTGGGACAGTGTTTTCCCACTTTTTAGGAGCGAAGCTCCTTAGGCCAGCAGCCCGCCTGTCGCCGTTGAAGCTCCCTGGCACGGTGCCAGCTGTGGCGTCTCCCCGTCACGCGGGAGGATAAATCAGCTTTATGGGCCCTGGAACGCGGATGGAGTCTGCGCGATGCGCAAAGTGCGCGAATACGAACGCATGCAAAAATGAGGCAGATTAGTTTCTCTCTCCCCCTTTCTTCGTCTCTGCCCTGCACCTTTCTTCGTCTATGCCGGTGCCGGCGCAAAAAGACAATGGCCCGTATTCACAAATTAACCTCATCCTTACCTATAGTTTTCTTCGTCGGCTTTGGGTCTTTATTGCGCTTGTCGAATAAAGTAGGCCATTATTCATGAAGCAGTATAGTTTTCTTTTACCGTGTTACCATTTTCGAGGCCTTATAACAATTTAGAGAGTACAGAAACTTGCGGAAAACGTGAGGTAAAGCCGAGGTTGGTCTGTGAATACGGGCCAAACAAACGCCGCGCGTGGCGCAAAAGAAAAAAAATACGAAAATGGCGCGCGCTGTTCGGTGCGCGTTGCGCAAATAACACGGCGTGTGGCGGAAAAACAGTTTGCGTTCATAAACGACAGTAAAATTCAACGACAACCGTGTTTGTACATGTATAAAAAAAGTATGGTTGATCCCTCTGTCATAAGAATCGGTAGAACACGAAAGCGAAACGTGTCCTACCAAAAGAAGTTGAATGTTTGCTGTACACTGATATAAAAGAGCTTACACACTGTATATCGGTGTTTGACAGTTATGACAGTATATCGGTGTTTGACAGACGCTTGGTGGTACATCTGTATTCCGACGACTAACGTCTACGAGCAATGATTAAACAAACCCTTGTGGTCAAAAGTACCTGCACGGTGAGAGCGGAATCAGGGAAAGCGGTGTGACAGCCAGAAGAGCGTCACTGATTGGACGCTGAATTTGGGCTGAGTAGCTTACTCGAAGCATGTAATTGAACACCACTGCCCGACCAGAGGGAAACGCAACGCGCGTCGTGTCTCCCCCCGTTGGCCGGCTGCGATTTTTCGCGGGGCGAGCTAGGGACCGCGGAGTTACGGCCACTCTAAGCCCTCGCGCGTCGCAGAGCTACCTTTGGTATGGATGGATACTATGTGCGACGCCGACGCTGGGGGGTAAGGTCGCCACCTGGCAGTGTGTTAATGCGTCGACAAAGCTGCACTTTTCCTATTCGAAACGCGCCGAATGGGAGGGACGCGTAGAAACGAAGCTCTGAAGAAACTAATCGTGGCTGTCACAGTTATGGCTGCTTCACGCTAGCGGCACGGCGGCTCGCCGTTTACCGTTTGCCGTTCTCAGGCTGCCGTGCGCGTGCGGTTTCGTTCGCGCACATCTGCCATTCTTTGCCGTTCGGAGAATAGGTCCGAGGCCCATTTTCGTGCCGTTTGCCGTTTGCTGGAGAGCGACGCGGCCAATCAGCGACGGAGGAACTCCATCGGTGAGCCGCGTCGACTGCTTTCGGCTTTCCCGTCGTCCGCGTCTGCTGCGGGACGCTTCGAGCTGCTTGCTTCCTGTTCGGCGGTTCTCACGCCAAAAGTGCGAATGTCGTCCGCATCGTTACCCGGCATCGTTCCAGCAGGTGAAAGAGCCTTTTAGTTTGTCTGGCATTGAAAAACGCGCAGCGTTAGACCAAATAACGTGTCAAGAAGCTGGCGCCCGGACAAGTGGCGCCAGCTATCCAGGATTAGAAACAACCAGCAAACGCGTAATTTATGCACTCCGAGATTCCGGAAGCGCCCATCGCCATTCGCTAAGCCTACAACAAGTATGGCTCTCAAAAACATTCGAACACAGTGTTGTCGAAGCTGAAGGACATGAGTCTAAAACGAATGGAAGCATCAGTTCGGAGCTTACAAGCTATTGAGTGCACGGCGGCCGCTTGATAGATTCGAGGTGATCAACAACTGGATTCGGAAGTGCACCCATGTTTTTCAAAGGCGCGAATGGCTCGCCGGCGGAGTTTGCCGTGCACTTTGAACAGCTCTTTCGCGGGCGGCGGCGGCCAACGGTCTACGGCACCGCGCCGTTACTGCAGGCTTACCGCCAACGTTGAACCAGGCATTATGGTGCATTACTTCACTTCAGCAAGAGCACTGCGAGAGGACAGTGGTAGATATAAAAGGTGCGTTTGTAATGCCCACGGAGTATGTGACCGTGGCGCAGTGGATAGCGTGCCCGGTGTCTCTTCGTGTGGACCAAGAGGTCGTAGGTTCGACTCCGGGTGACAGAACATTTTTTGTCTTCTGATCACATGTATTTTTTGACGTCATTTCCGTGATGGAAATACGTCACTGAAATCTTGGTGAACCTCGGCATAAAACACTTTCGTGTTAAAAAGTAAGTACCCACTTGAGATCACTTAGGGCTGCTCACAGAACATGGATAGTCGTCCTCAGAAACGTAAACGTGATGATGAAGACGGTAAATAGCTTGGCAAGGATGCGGAACGCAAAACCTAAGCAGCGGCAGCAAGACGAGCCCGGCAACAGGATCCGGCAGTTAAAGCACGACGAGCGGAGATACAACGGCTACGCCGACAGGATCCTGTCGTACGTGCTGCAGCGGCTGAATCAAAGCGCCGACGCCGGCAACAGTTTCGAAACCTACATAGTCGTTTGCGTCCCATTTCTAAGCAGCTTCGCTCATCGGTTGTATTCGTACACAGAACAACTGCTAGTTTTTGAAAACACTCTCAGGAGTCAGGGGGGACATATATGTCCCACTTTTTTTCGGTAAACTACTGGCTTGGTTTTGTTGAAATTTGTTTCATACTATTTCTTTCTGCTTTACATCAATATACCACAGCCGCTTTTGATATCACCGCGTAAAAATATAGGATGACCTACAAAGCGTTAACTTAAATATATAGTTATTCGATATGCTACTAAAATCGCTGTTTGTTTTAGCGATTTCTAAGTATTGATTAATGTTGTTATCTGTGTACTTATCGCGGCCAAACACAGCTTTATTTTGACGACGTTTTTACACGAACAAACAAGTTCGACGTTTTTCGTTTTGTGACTCTGATTTTTGGCTGCATTTCTGCCTTTGGTCGAAGTTGGCAACGGGCTGATATAGGCACTTTTACGGAGGGGTTCGAGCACCATCATATTGGGCTGTTAAACTTTGCGTTTTGTATCATTAACAACTAATCGAACAGTGTTACGGTAGACGCATACGCATAAAACGGTCAAGTTGGTGCATACGATGTTTCGTGGTCTTATTAATTCATGTCGCTGTATACCGAAAGAAGAAAATATCGGCTTAACAGCCCCAGATTGCGGCGTCCAGATGTCTTACGGAAAATAGTTAATATGTTGGCTACTTTTCAAATTTTCAACCTGGCAACCATGCTGAGAGATGGCAAAGCCTAATATACAAAATGAGCGATTTCATTTCATTCTCTGCGTTTGTGAGCACGTGCGCGAACGCGCACATGTGTGTGTGTGCGCGTGTTTGTGTGTGTGTGTGTGTGTGTGTGTGCGTATGTATGTGTATGTGTGTGTACGCACGTGTGTGTGTATGTTTACAGGCTTTAGCAAAAACTGTTGGCACGCGAAGAATGCAGGCCACTACAGTTCGCTCCACAAATATGAATATTATCTCGGTGCAATAAAGTAGGACTGTGCAACTGCCGATGTGCCACCATACCACGTGTTCAGCGCACGAAGTAAATATAGCACCCAATCGGGAGACTCAGTGACCGCACAATACAGCCAGGAAAGAAAGCAAACTAATACGGGAATAGGGTCGCAGCATGTAAGAAAACCATAAAGTTGTCGCCGAAAGAAGTTCGACCACTTCAGTTGCCGCAGTCGCTAACCCTAACCGAACAACCAAATTTAGCTCAATTATGGCTAATTTTACCTGGATTATGACATGTTAGGTTGGTGAAATGGTCGCATTTACTCACCTCTCCCAGGTTTGTCACCATAGCCGTGGTGATATGAGCGTGTAGTGGGTACAGACATATGGTTCACGTCGTCGCCATCTGAATCGCCACTTTCGTCAGTGTCTTGTAATACCAAGTTAGACAGCTCATTCGAATGCTCCTTGCCGGTTTCGTCACGGTATGATGGCCAAACATAATCATAATAATCATCTGGATCAGCATTAGTATGAGAAGCGTTTAGCATCTTTGCAATCAGCTTGTCCGTTCTGTCATTGCTGGGTCCGTATACGACAAATACGTTGGCCAAGTTCAACTCAAACGGGTCGATGCGTTTAAGCTGGACTTCGTCGAAGTAGGCGGAATTCAACCTCCTCACGTGGGCCAGGTCTACGCGATCGCTGCGAAGAAAGAATTTGAACATGGCCAGAACAAAGATGATTTCCGTCAGCAGAGCCAAATAGTGGCGCCTGATTGTCTGTAGGAAGAGTCGTCTCCACAAGAAAGTGCATAGTTTTCCGCAGACCATGGTCCAAGGTGAAGGGGTCCTCTACACAGCTGCCGTGCGCTGGAAAGGGAATGAGAAAACATACATTCATTCAGGCATACATACATACATACATACATACATACATACATACATACATACATACATACATACATACATACATACATACATACATACATACATACATACATACATACATACATACATACATACATACATAAAAATGAGACCAGTCACGCAGTGGACGATTTTAGTTGACCTCTCTTCTTCGTCACGTTCTAAGAGTCGTCGCCACTGCTGCGTGTGGTATGCACGCAACGAGAAAGCCTAGACAACACCCGTGATAAGGTTGTGCTGCTTTTAATCGAATGTATTGATTGCCTGTGCCACAGAAAGGGAGTAGAACCACGCATTGTATTCTTCAACAAGACCGGCAGAATGTTTGGATTTGGAAGTGCGATAGTTGCGCTTAAGGTCATCGCACAGTCTCGGTTTTCTTCTTACCGTGCTTTTTATGTTTTCCCAGCGGTTCGGTATAGACTTACTGTCCTCCATATATTTTCAACATGCATTGTTTAACTGCGACATATCACGTATGACATTCGCCCTACAGATCATTATTCCACCACATAGATCAATCCATCAGCATTCACTTGTTTGCCAATGTTGCTTATCGGCGAAAGCCATGGAATATTTGCGATGAAGGCAAAAATGCTTGATGCCACGTATTCACATTTGGGTGCGCGATAAGGTTTTCGACCAGGTGGTCGAAATTTCGCGAGCCATCCACTACCATGTCTCTCATAATCATATCGTGCTTTCATAAGTTAAACCGCAAGAATTATGATTAGTAGCAAAAGCCACGGATCGCCACTTTTTCGAGCCGCCCTCCTCGCTGAGCAAAAAAAAAAGGATATTTATACACGAATGCACATGGCTTGCATGAAGGTAAATGAATAAACACATTTTATTGTGAGAGAAATGCTTCATGTAGTCACAGCAATACTTAATCTACGTGATGTACTGCGCTAAGAACTCGTTGTGAACGAGGGTGCGTTTGAACGTTCAGGCTGCGAACATGGGCCGCCCTTCTGGATAATATGCAAGCGGAAAAGAAAGAAACGCGGACAGCGTGGTGCGCTGTTTTCATCACGTTCTGACCTCGGTGGTAATGAAAAGATGGTAGGTGATTCTTGATTGTATCATGTGTAAATCTAGTACCTTTAATTGCGGTAGCAATTATATAGGGCGTCTCGACGCGCTTTGGCCGCCGTTGGAGTGACGTCCCGTATAAAATCCCAATTGATAAGCTGCCCTAGTGCATCGTACGTTCTACCCGCGGGTAAAAAACGCGCGAGCGGTGGCGACGAACACAAATGAAGCAAAAATCAAAGCTGACCCATCTCTGTCGCTCCGAGGCGCATGTGATAAGGTCCCCCCCCGCCTGTTAGAGCAGCCGTCGAATGCTCAAGCAGAGAGGAAACGTCCCGTCCGTCTTCAACGCGCGTGAGAAAACGCGAGGGGGGTAGGGCCCCTGAGCAGCAACAGCTAGATTTGATTTTACGAGCGCGGTCTTCGCTGGCGCGCGCGTTCCCTGGCTATCTTGGCAGCCATCGGAGGGCGTGTCGAGGCAATGAGACGGTGCGAAAGGTGGGTCTGGAGCAGCCGTATTCTTCTACACCAGCGTTTTGTAGAGTGGCTTGAGATCGGATTCAAAAGAGTTATCTGCTAGCTTCACTTCGCATAACTTTACAATTTGTTGCTATCCCATTCATTGCTTCACCCTTACGGTGAAACTGTGACTTTTTTTACAATAAATGCGAAAGAGCACAGAATGTAGATGCCGCATGTTCGCGTATCTTTCCATCCCTGTTTTACACACGCGCGGTCACCTAAATTTTTTATGTAAACGCGTACTGCTTATAGAGAACGGGGGGAACCGTAGGAGAGGAGGGAGATGGGACGCGCATGCGCTGTGTGGGTGTGGGACGCGGGAACCGCTCCGTAGAGTAGAGGATTCCTAGATGAGAGAAAGGGTGTGAGTGTAGGAGAGAGGCGCAGAGGACGCGCATGCGCTGTGGGGATGCGGGCTCCGTAGAGTAAAGGATTCCCAGAGTAGAGCAAGGGGGTGAGCGTAGGAGAGAGAGGAAAGGACGCGCGTGCTCTGTGGGGATGTCGGACGCGGGCGCCGCTCCGTAGAGTAGTGAAAGGGGGGTGAGCGTAGGAGAGAGGACGCGGATGCGCTGTGTGGATGTCGGACGCGGGCGCCGCTCCGTAGAGTACAGGATTCCTAGAGTAGAGAAAGGGGGTGAGCGTAGGAGAGGAGAGAGAGAGGGCGAGGGGACGCGCATGCGCTGTGGTGGTGTGGAACGCGGGACGCGGGAAGGAGGAACGGACGAACGTGTATTCGCGAAGGTTGTTGAGCGTTTGTTGTCCATTGTTTCGCCACAAGGGCAAAGGAATGAATGCTATAGGAACAAAGTGTAATATCATGCGAAGAACGGCAAACAGCTCGAAACTTGAAGATGGCTCCTCAAACAGAAAGGTCGCACGAGAAGAACATACACAGGACGAGCGCGAATTAACAACTGTCATAGCTCGGTACTCAAAGCGTACTGCTCAACAAAAAGCCTACTTAAAGCGTACTGCTCAAACAAAAAGAAGGACGCACGGAACGAGCACACAAGTATACACAGGGCGAGCGCGAACTGACAATAATATCTGGGGTTTAACGTCCCAAAACCACGATGTGAATATGAGTGAGGCCTTAGTGGAGGGCTCCGGCAATTTTCACCACCTGCGGTTCTTTAACCTGCACCTAAAAGTACACGGGCGAGCGCGAACAACTGCCACAGTCTGAACGCGAAGTAACCTTCGTGCTCTCTAGAACCTCAATGCCAGCACAAGGCGTACGAACTACCGCGATCACGAGATAAGCGCGCGCTCATCGCGACGCGTGGAGCTACGTTTAAAGCGCAGCCTCGCCGCTATCGCGTCAACAGTAAATGGTGTATATAAATAGCTCGCCGTTATTACTTCGACGATCGTACGGTCCATGGCCGAGTCGTTTTGTTCCGCGTGCTGCGGAGCGATAGGTCGTAGGTTCGACTCCCAGTGACGGATCCTTTTCTTGAAAATTTTCTTTCTTTGCCGTCTGTTAGTGGATATTTTGCTGTTAGTGGATATTTTGCAACATCATATTCGTGACAGAAATACGTCAGTGGAGCCGTGGTGGACTATGCCATAAAACACTTTTGTGTATAAAAGAAGGCGGCAGATCCCACGCACTGGGGGGAATCGATGTAATGCGAATCAGCCAGGCAGGAGCAAATTATGCTTTACATAATTTGCATATCACGTTTTACATGGTAGGACCTGTTATTTATGTTCGTCATACAGTCACGTCGCGCAATACCAATTTTGATGTATATCAAGGTAGCGAACTGGACGCAAGCGCACCATGAGCGTGGCATGTAAATGGCGTTGTAGATGACATGCATGCCAAGATTTCCATGCTACCACTTGCCACCTACGCTCTTTATACAGTCATGTCACTCAATACCACATTTGGTGTATATCAAGCAAACGAAACGGCCGTGAGCACGCCATGAGCGTGGAATGCAAGTCATGTCGCATATTGCATGTGATTATTTCCATATTAAAACTTGTCATTTATGTTCGTTATATAGTCACGTCACTCAATACCAAGTTTGGTGTATATCAAGCTAACGAAACAGCCGCGAGCGCGCCATGAGCGTGGCATGTTAATCATGTTGTTCATGACATGCACGTCGATATTTGCATATTACCACCTGTCATTTATGTTCGTCATAGAGTCACGTGATTCAATCCGAAGTTTGCTGTATATCAAGCTAACGAAACGGCCGCGGCCGTGCCATGAGCGTGGCATGTAAATCATACTTTTCATGGCAAGTTAGTCACGATTTTCATGATATGAGCAGCCGTTTATGTTCGTCATACAGCCATGTTATGTCATACCAAATTTGGTATAAAAATTGAAGGACACTTTGTACATTCTATAGTGTGTTCGGCGAAAGCGTGTGGCAGTTCCACTGATTATGCCATGTCTTTTTTTTACACTCTCAGTGGGATAACACACAAAGCGAATGTGCGCGTGTTTTCTTATTTAATTTTTTACCGCGAGTCGCAGTGAGACGCCAGACTAATCTTCCTCGTTCGCATGCGTTAGTATTTTCTCGCGCTTTGTGCATCGTGGAAACGCCATAGCGTTCAGCGCTTAAATTGACGGGTCCTTTGTAAATTCAAAAGTGTATTCCGTGAACGCCTGTGTCCATTGAGACGGCGTCGGTCAGAATGATTGCAAACGCTGGGCACAGCGAAGCTACGCAAGCAAAGAGCGAGCGCTGTAGAGTCCGACGCGACCGGCCTCCGTTGGCGCATCCCGGCGGCCAACCTGGCTCCGTGCCAGAGCTCGCATGGACGGGACGGACGGACATAGACGGACGGACAGATAGACAGACAGACAGACGGACGAACGGACGGATGGACGGACGGACACCGGTTGGACGAATGGACGGACACCGGACGGACGGATGGACGGACACCGGACGGACGGACTGACGAACGGACGGACGGACACCGGACGGACGGACGAACGGACGGTCGGACGGACAGACGGATGGACGGACGGACGGACAGACGGACGGACACCGGACAGGCGGACGGACAGACGGACGGGCGGACCGTCCGTCTGTCTCTCCATGTCCGTCCGCCCGTCCCGTCCATCCGAGCTCTGGCACGGAGCCAGGTGTCCGCCGGGATGCGCAAACGGACGCCGGTCGCGTCGGACTCTACAGCGCTCGCTCTTTGCTTGCGTAGCTTCGCTGTGCCCAGCGTTTGCAATCATTCTGACCGACGCCGTCTCAATGGACACAGGCGTTCACGGAATACACCTTCGAATTTACAAAGGGCCCGTCAATTTAAGCGCTGGAACGCTATGGCGTTTGCACAATGCACAAAGCGCGAGAAAATACTAACGCATGCGAACGGAGGAAGATTAGTCTCGCGTCTCGCTGCGACTCGCGGTAAAAAATTAAAAAAGAAAACACGCACACATTCGATTTGTGTGTTATCCCACTGAGAGTGTCAAAGAAAAAAAGACACGGAATAGTCAGTGGAACGGCCACACGCTTTCGCCGAACACACTTTAGAATGTATATTGTCCTTCAATTTTGTTTGACCGGTGATTGGAGCTCTGCGTACAGGGGCAGGAGAGTTGTGATTCCAGAAGAACTGCGACCACGAGTGTTGGAACACTTGCATGCAACGAACCAGGGTTTCTGTGCCATGAAGACAATCGCTAGGTCCTCGTTCTGGTGGCCGGGTCTTGATAGCGACATCGAACGGCTATCCGCTTCCTGTGAAAGATGCATTCAAAACCTCCCTATGCGGGCAGCCGCACCGGCAAAGAACTGGCTTAAGACAAAGCAGAGCTGGGAAATAGTACACGTGCTTGTGGACGCCCACAGTAAATGGATAGAGGCTGTTCCCATGAAGAGAGCAAGTACAGGCGCGCTCAATATGACTTGCAACACGGGAGCGCGTGGCATCACGGGTTCAAAGGTTGCGCATGGCTTCAACTTGTTTTTATTCCGACGATGTTGCGCCTGCAGGGCTCCATTGGGCCGGCGCAGCTGCGTCGTTGGGGCTTTCACCGGCATTTCCACCGCAGCGTTATGATCGGCGGCGAATGAACTTCGGAATCACGAAAAACACCTACCTTACCTACATCGGCTACTTTCGGCATTTTAACGAACGTGGGAAGATGGATCGGACATAGATAATGCACCCATACCGGCGGCGTTGCGGTGAGATATAGCTGTCTGCTATCAGTTTAAGGGTAGGCCATCGAAGGGCCCATGTGCTCTTGCGAGGTAGCGTGGTCGTCCACCTTACTGTGGAATCAGCACTTTAACGGTGAAACAATGCAGTCTCCTTTTGCGCAACTGGCAGTGGTGCTATGTCTGGCTGGTTTCCACACAGTGGTAACAGAGCGGGCCAACCGATGTCCCTTGGAATTATAGCATTTTGGTACTTTTAATACCATCATATTTGTGCCCAAATTTGGATAACATGACCATGAAAGCTGATATTCACTGATATATCTAGAAATCCTATGTATATTTTTTCGGTATACTAGCTGAAAATGTGTTCCAACAAGCCACAATGTGCAC
>JALIZH010009100.1:0-21040 GCA_030522465.1 Rhipicephalus appendiculatus
GTAACTAATATCGCACGAAATAAAACAAAACTAAGTAAATAAAAAACACCATGACAGAATGGGAATCGAACCCGGGTCCTCTGCGTGGTAGCCCAGCACTCTACCACTGAGCTACGCCGCTGCTTGAAACTGCGGTGCAAACTGATCATACGCAGGCTTCATATTGGGTAAGGAATCGCGTTAACGTGTGTTGTAAAGCGTTTTAGAGCAGTAAAGTAAGAACCAGGCGTCACACAATGCGAATTGCGTTAACGAGTGGGTCGTTCAATGCTCCAACCCATTACAAAAGCCTGAGGCATTATTCTTCATCGTCGTCAGCCCCAGCATCAACAAAGTGCACATAATTCGTTACAAGAGTGTAGCGGGGCACCGCACTTTTCCGAAGAATGACAAATAATGGCATAGTAGACGCTTCCCCACTACACAGAAATTATGATGATTTATGGCGTAGTGGGTACCTTGCAAGTGGGCTTGTAGTAGTTGCCCCAAGAGTGTTTAAAAAAGGCTAAAAGACCGCTCTCCCAGCTTTCACCGTGGCTGTGCTGCGCGTTCTGCGCAGGCCTGGCGGGTTTTTTTTTGTCTGGCACACGATGCACAATATGGAACATCCTCAGGTGCAATTTTGCACATTACAGCACCACCCATGGAGTGAACAACCACAGCACAGCTTTCCACCTTTTGTAGAAGGGGCACATGTTATTTCCACGTTATGTAGTCGGGAGTACTGTTCAAGTTCAGAATCCCTTCGGCCAATTGCTTATTTTCGTCTTTCAAAGTCTTGTTTTCAGTAACAAGGTCGGAATTGGTGCTTCTTGACATTCCCCACAAGTTCATTGAACATATTGAGGCTGTCACGAATGGCAGTGACCTTAGGGCGTAAACTCTCAATTTCTTTCGCGGACTCAGAGTTTGTCGGACATTATGTACAAATGCACACGATTGCGCAGCGGCGGCCGCTGTATACTCACTACGAAGAAATATTTATAGTTTGGTGGAGAAACTGAGACCAACCTGTGACGAGGGTAGTAGTAGATTAGCGACTTGTTCGCTACCACAACCACTGCTGCCAATTGTGATTCGGCGCCAGCGATGCTTGTTTACATGCAGGAACTTGGCCGGTAGAGCACACCCGCCACACAGCAATCACTGTCGTCACAAAACGGTCCGCTTGTGATGCACGTGCAGAGGCGATAACGATGTTCTATGGTACACTACTCTAATGCACTAATGTGCTTGGTAACAACGAATTTGCGAGACAATGGAAGTAGCATGTGAAGACAGAGCACCGAAGCTGTATCAGTAGTTGTAGCAAATACTGAAAATAAATCACCCATATAGATTAAACCCGGGCCATAGACTAACTTTCCAGTCAATGGGTTCCACCCTTATGTCCTCTCAGAATCGCTGTACCTAGCCCAAAATGAAAAAGAAACGACGAAAATGGCGTTTCTTCCTTCGCAACGACCATGACTACTTCTTGCCTTGCACACTATTCGCCTCAGTGCCCTAATCATAAGCTTACGGAGCAAGCGAGCTAATGGCCACCCTTTTGGGAACTCCGCCAAATGGACTTCTCTTGCGACGGTCATGGGGGGGCAGAATATATTTTCTGCTCTAACGCTTCGGTAGCTCCGAAATGGCTGCTTATAAAACGTCTTATTTGGGTGGATACTCTGTCTGCTTTTTTTGTACGGCAATAACAGAAAGGAGCAGCATGTATTTCCACGCCTGAAAGGTCCTTTCGATCACAGGCATGCCCCAAGGGCACACTTGACTTCGGGTATTGTGTGTAGGCCAGTACTCGAAGTGGTGTATATAAAATACACGGATCCAAGCAGTGGATTTATTTGGGAACATTGTAAGCTAGGTATCCTACCACACATTTGTTTAAATCTTCGTTTTCCAGCGGTATTCTTGCAATAGGTCATTACGTTTTCATAGTTGATCATTACTTTGGCAGCATTTTTTGTACGAGTTCTTCGATTGTCACTGCTTCACAAAAAACACAATTTCAGTCAAGTTCTATTCTACCGCTCGGACGTATAGCAGAACTATCACAGTGGGGAAAAATTCTGGATGATAAACCGAAACTTGGATTTATCGTACACCGAATTTATTTATATGCGAATGAAGAACCGTGTTTATTCCTGGTGGGATGATATTATGGCAGGCGGACGAGTCTGACAAACTAAAATATAAACAAACATTAATCACATCGGTTTAGAAAAGGTTCATTTCACTATGCGTAAACATGGCTTGGTGGATATAAACACAAAAGTGAAAACGTTTCGTATTACAAGACTGGAGAGTGCCAGGCTTAGCCACAAATTCACAGTCAGGATATGCAAGAAATAAACCTTGTTTGCACTTTTAGTGTAATTGCTATCGCAATAAAAAAATGTTTTAGAGACACACGTCTGCGCACAAACGCACAACGCAATGCGCTAAGAAGTGAAGTAGGCTGTGCGAAATATAGCGTTTTTGCTGCCACGGTGGAAGGGCATCAGTATAAAATGGCCGCCTATGGCGCTGGTTTTGATGCCGAGGCCGGCAGCCTTTCAGTGTTTGTTTCTGGTGGCGTGCCCATTTGTACAATGGGATACGCTCCTATTTCACAGCCATTTATAACGAAAGAATGCGTAGAAGAAATCTGAGGCGTGCTTCTCATGTTTACTTGCCCCCCAAAAAATGTTGCTGGAAGCGCAAGATGCGGGCTTGGATGAAAAGCAAGTGTTTTATGCGGGTGAACTCTGTCGGGAGCTTTTTCTTCACGCACATATATAATGTAAACAGCTTATAAGGTACCTCAAAAATCGCGGTACGTGTTCCTAGAGAGATTTTCAACGATCATGTTACATTAGGGTGTTATAGCTGTCAATCTTTTATATGCGGGCTTCTGGTAGTAGCCCAAACAAAATAGCGAGATTTAAGATTACATATCAGACCACATTTTGTTCTTAAAAGGTCTTCAAACGTTTTCTTCAATGTGTACTAACCTGAATGTTTGCAGAGAACTTCACGAGAAAGTTCAACTGGGCAAAGATTACGGTGTTCTGGTTCGTAACGTTTTCCTTCTTTCACATAGATGATATTTTTCCTATTGCTTTCAAGCGGGTTGAATTCCCAGTTACGGGCACCGCATTTTGGTTGAGGGCAAATGTTTAACCACCCATGCACTAAGATTAAAATATACATTAAATGGACAGAAAGCTAGTCAGAACTTGTGCTTAGATTTTTGTCGTTAATGGAAAAACGTTAGTCGTAGAGACATAACCGAAGATAATTTTTTAATCGCGCTTGGAAGTCACCAACCGTTAACACACGCTGACACGACTTCAAGCGAAAGCTACTAAGCAATTGCGAAAAAAGTACTCGTTCACATTTTTTCCGGCCTTTTCATCAAAAGACAACTTTTTCTCGTTCCTAAGATTGCAGGTTTGAACGAACACGGCAAGTCTTGAAACCCATTAACATATAGGCAAGTAAGATATGAACTGTTCTCACTTCAACAGGTTCTGTGGCTTCTCCTTTGTGAACTCAGCTTCACGCTTTCGCAATAAAGAAGTTAGCGCGCAGCAATGGCACCTCCTGCCAAACTTTTAAAAGATTAGTTTTCTTAAGAATTCATGTTGACATGAACTACGATGGAATTTGCCACTCAGGGGACACAGAAGGCTTTCGCCATAATACGCAACACAATCACGCAGTAAAAGAAATGTAGGCTCTGCAGCAATCAGCGAGCAGAATGGCAGCAAACACTAGTTCGCAAACTGAAAAAAAAATACGTCAGTGAACGCGCTGCAACAACTCAGTTCAGGCTACATATTATTAGTTGTAAAACGCTATATAAGCTTGCTTTGTACGGAACAGCAAGGGATATGCCTGCGTAGCTTCATGTGTGTTGAATGAGATCAGATCAAATATAGGTACATTGGTGGCGCCTTTACTCTACAGGACAACACAAAACAGTGACATCTGCAGTGATGACAAGAAGATAAGACAGACACAACTAAAATTTTACCAACGTATCAATCTAAATTTCCTATTGGGCATGACGAACTTTGCGCATAGCTTATACCAGCACTTTCTCATGCCGGAGTAGAGTTGTAGTCTTGGATGTTTTAATAGATCACATTGTCGTCATTGTACTGCAATAATTTAGTTTTACTGAAATATCATCGCAATGTCTTGTTGCACAAGTGTAGCCACAAATTGTTTGTGCCGAAAACGCTGAAATGTTTTGCTTGTAATTCGTCTAAGCATAAAAATCCGGTAGTGTCACTCCTCATTCTGTGCACAATTTTCAGGGCGTTTCTTTTCGAATTCTGTTGGGCAATCAGCTAAAATTGGAGTTCGGCTAGCTAGATAAATAACAGTATAGATATTGTTCAGGGGGTATTTGTTCAGTGAGCACTTGTCGTGCTAACGATGCGCCGAGCGCCCAGGATTGCAGGTCAAAATGGCAGCTACACACTCAACCCGACAACCACAACGTTGTCATATTCCTCCCTTAGGTGTCACTTCAGCGCCCGTGCTGGATCCACATTTAAATACCCGTGACATTACCTCGGCGTATCGCGATAAGAGCTTTTAGCAGAGGCTAACACGATGAGGTGAGAGCCACAGTTATGGAGAGAGCCCGTCGGCCAATCGGCATTCCTATGTCGACGATCATAGAGGAACGTGTATAGAACCATGTGTAGGCTACTGTTAGTGCGATGATAGCACGGGTGAGGGCATCTTGAGTGCATGAAATGGTGGGCCGTGGGTCAGACGGAAAGCAGGGTGTCGAAAGGTAGAAACGGATTACGGGCCAATATAAGATGAAAAGGTAAGTAGCCGGGCAGTTTAATGACGCGACTAGTTGTAGGCGAATGTTATAAACGGGAAGGCAATGTTCTAATCGATCATATCGTCGGGAATGTGCGTGAAAAGCATGTCCATCACTGTGCGCTTGAGGCATTCGGTAAGTCCGTAAATGTGAGAATCGCGAAACGTGATGTAGTCGTGACGCAGGTCGGTAGCACTCGAGTGATGCCATACCGTGTGGCATATTCTGTAGCTAACGCAATTCATGATATTTCCAGTTGCCGAAGTTGGAAAGGGACCTAACAAGTCCAACCCCATTCGATAGAACGGCTCGGCTGGCGTTTCATTGGGTTGAAGGCGACTAGCAGGGAATGTTGTAGGTTTTCTTCAGTGCGGGCACAGGTCGCAAGCTGTAACGTAACTGCAAAAGGACGATAAAGACGCTTCCATAATACAATTCGTGGAAGAAGGTCATAGGTTCTGGAGATGCCTAAATGTCCGGTTGTTGGGGTGTCGTGAAATAGTTGAAAGACATCCTTGCTCAGATGACGTGCGAGAACTAGTAAATGTTTCAAGCCACTAGTTTGTAAGTTGCGGTGGTACAAAGCGTCGTCTCGACGCAAGAATATGCTCAGTGAAGGGTTGGTATTGCCGGATTGAAGGCGGTCAGCGGGGGAGAGCAACGGTGAAACTCGACGATGTCCATCCGCCACGTGTAGAAACTTCGCGATTGACGGCTAATATACAGACATCGGTTTTCAAATCAGTGGAGTTGTGTAGATCAACAGGGTGTCGGAATAAGCAGTCGGTATCGATGTGCGACTGTTCAGATTTTACCCTACCGGAAACGTCTACTGCAATCGTAATGCCCATGGGCCCAGTCCTCCTGTAGGGTCCTTAAGTGTTGCAGCCAGCAGAACGCATGATGGTCTGTAATGGCTACGAAGCGGGCTTCCATATAGGTACAGACGGAATTTCGCAAAATCCAAGCTGACAGCTAGGCATTCACACTCGGCAATGGAACAATTTTTTTTCCGACAGTGTCACAAGGTGGCTAGCGCACGCTATTACACGGTTTGTGCCATTCTGTATTTGAGCAAGTTTAGCACCAATCACATGGCCCCTTGCTTCGTTAACAAGCCCTGTTGGAGCGGCTTGTTGAAAGTTAGCCAACACAGGTGGCGATGTGAGGGCGGATATCAGCCTTTTCAGGACATCTCTGAGGGGGCACGCATCCGAGTCAATCACGGGGAGATTCGTGGATGCGAGACGCAAAAAAAATGTTTAACAATGGACAAATATCAATCATAATTGTGACAGAACAATATAAAACACCTAGAAGTACAAACCCTTTATACTAGTCGGCGACTTAACGTACACGTTATGGACCTTAGGACCTAGCTTTGTCGTCGAATGCCACTGTCCGCTGTCATGGTGGTTAGAAAATCATTGCTATAGTCGAAACATGTGTGTATGTGAATAAAAAAAAAGGTTTACAATATATGAACAACACTTATAACTGTGAAGCAACAATATAAAACACCTACAAGCTCAAATCCTTTATACTAGTCGGCAACTTCAACCTAGACATTATGGACCTTAGGACCGAGCTTTGTCGTCGACTCATTGTGTCACTTCATGCCAATCAATTTACATTATATGGGGCAAAGCTTGGGTAACATATGTGAGACACAAAGAAAGGTTAAACAATACACTAATATCAATCATAATTGTGACAGAACAATTACACCATCTCCCGCTAAAGGGAACCATGTGTAGATGTGAAGCAGCGGGCCTAACGCTTACACTGGCGGCGGCGTTGACGCTGGCGCTCATCGCACGTTGCGCAGGAGAAAACTGGGGAGGCGCAAAGCAGGCAGTGATGGAGCAGTGTTTCCTACTGGAACATGCCAATCGCTGCTAATGGGCAATGAGACACAGAAGACTCCGACTGGACACAGAGACCCGCACTCCGCTTTTAGTTAACGCGCACGCTGCGAATTTTTATTGTTCAACAACGCACAGGGAGAAATCTCCCACCGGCACCACGTTGGAGGTCAAGATCCATTGCCATATATACGGGGTGGCCAGTGAACGGTTGTGCAGCGCGAGCAGTCGGTTTTTTTCAACCAAGAAACTCGGGCTGGCAGACGCTGCCTGCGTCGGCGTCGCGAGGCAAGAGAGGGGGGAAGCGTAGGAGAGGAGAGAGAGGGGGTGACACGCATGCGCAGTGGGAGTGTGAACGCCGTAGGCAGGGATGCGTAGAGGAGAGAGGGGGGGAGCGTAGGAGAGGAGAGAGAGGGGGGACGCGCATGCGCAGTGGGAGGTCTACGTAGACGCCGCGGGCAGGGGATGCCTAGAGGAGAGAGGGGGGAGTGTAAGAAGGGAGAGAGGAGGGGAGGCGCATGCACAGTGAGGGTGTGGCTGCCGCGGGGAGGGATGCCTAGAGGAGAGAGAGGGGGAGAGGAGGTTTTTTATTTTTTATTTTTTTAAAGGGTTTGCGCATGCGCAGTAAGGGGGTGGGCACGCGGCACTGGACCTGTGCGCCGCACCCAAAATCGCCGGCGGCGGCGCGCCGGTGTTTCCACCTCCGGCGGCGGCGCGTCACCGGCGCGGGGTTCATCGGATCGGCGGCGGCGCGGCGCGGGGGGGGGCTTAGATTCATGATTCAAGAGTTTGTGGGGCTAGAAGTTTGTCTCTTGAATTTTGAAAAAAAACTGTTTCCCCGAAAGGTCGAAGCAGTAAATGCGACAGCAACATGTCGTAATGTTATGACAAACTAAGGCTCGCAGCTAACTTTTTTTCATCCGATCTCGCGAAACTGCAAAACACTGGTGGATGGGAATACGGCCGCTCCCGGGAAAGAAGCAGTTCTCATGCGTTTTGTCGTATCAGTGGTCACAGCAAGACGCGGTGAGATGATAACGCGTAGAAGGGTATACGAGACGCGTTTGCTGATGCCTGCCGAGATAGCGCGCGCGCCAGCGCTCGCGACCGCGCCCTTCTAGTCCAAGTTCACAGCTGCGGATATCGAGCCACGCAGCCCTCCGACGTCTCTTCATGCTCCTTCGCCCAGCGAAAGACGGACAAGGCTTCCTTTCTTGTTGAGAGCAACCGACGGCAGGCCTCGCAGGTGCATGCGATGGCGATGGGCAGCTTGTTTCATTTATGCTTCAGCCGTGTTCCTCGCTAGCGCTCGCGAGCTTTTGCTAGCGGGTACAGCATGCAATGCGCGAACAAAAGTTACCGATTTGGGATTTATACGGAACATGACAGCGACAATGAAAACCTGCACAGAGTGTCCATATAATTGTTATCGCAATCAAAAAGTATACAGTAACCGTGGAAGCGGGTTGGCCTATTTTTTGGAGAGCTGCATCGTCTTCACTGTAAAGAGTCCGTCCGTTGGAAGAATCAAATAATCCGGTTCCTCTTCCATTCGTTCCATTCCATATCTCTTCGACACTTATTTCTTCAGAAAGCACGTGTACAGTTGGAGCACTAAGCGTTGAGCCCGTCAGAATTTCGAGCTTGTTGGCTGCACTCTGTTATTTCGCCTTGAGTAATCGGAAACTCACAAAACAGTGCAAAATAAGTTCATCGCGCACGGTAATCACGCGAGGTGAGGAAGAACGGGTGGGCAAATGCATGGCAAAGCAGGGTAGGAGACAATTCACAGCTGATATTTCTCGTATATGGACCAATATAAAGTATTTGCTCTAATCATGTCACGTGAATCACCGTTCTGGCGTAATGCCAAGGGAGAATACCGCGCTCGATATTGTATTTTCAGAGGCTTTACTGGGGCCGTTATAAAGAGAGGGTGTGCAAACACGGACGCAAGAAAGTAGTCCAGACACCGCAAACGCCGCCACCTGAAAAATCGTACAGCGGCAGAAAAGAAGGTAGACAAAAAAAAAAAAATTAACACCTTTGCACCAGTGGTGCCAATCCTGAAGGAAGTGCGGAGTTGGGCAGCCTTCTTTGTTTCTCTTCGTTTTTTTTCTTTCTTTTCTCTTCTCTTTCTTTTCCTCTGTTTCCTTTTTTTTGTTTTTTTTCTCAATGTTTACTGATTTCTTCCTCTCTCTTTATTTATTTATTTCTCTTTCTTGCTCTTTCTATTCTTGCTATTTTTTCCTTTCTTTCTCTCTCTTTCTATATTTTGCTTGATTCCTTTTCTTCTATTTTTATACCTGGCTTTGCCTGCGTTATGCCAAGCGACGACAGCATACGACAGCATACGACAGCATACAACAACCCGGGCCCCTAAACTGCTCCGCACTTAATATCATCATCAATGTGCTCGAAGAACTACTGGAAGAAGGTTTCGCCTTGGCGCGAGCGGGCGCTCAATATGCGACAGATGGCTATACTATTTGTGGTTTTTCCTGCGTTACGTCAAGCTACGACAGCATACGATGACAGCATGCGATGTCTGCATACGACAGCCCGGGCCCTTAAACTGCTCCGCACTTAAAACACTTATGTGCGCATTTCCGGGCAAGAGGCGATACCGTTCAGTCAGTTGCGCGTGATGGTCAACGTGAGAGATAACTGGTCACTCTCTTGACTTCACCCTTGTGTTTTCACGCCGTGTCTTTTTAACATGAATACCTACCAATTAGCTCAGCTATCGGTTATTGTAAGTGTTTCATTGCCTTTACTTCTTTATTTATTTATCGACTTACTCGAGTAAAAAAAAGTAAGGAAAAAAAGTGCATTAAACCATCGATATATATTACTTATCTATTTGATTTATCTATGTACAATGTAGTAGCCCCGAGACTCCACGAATATGCTATCCAGCGAGTTGGATCGTCTCCCTTTAAGGCTGTACGACGCCGCAGCGCTGAGGTCAGGCAATACTCTTGAGAATTCTGGAGGAAATAAATATATATACGACAACTTCCGGGGAGCTATTCTCGATGTGACCATCTGAAGTTGATGTTCACAGTGCATTTCGGCAGAGCGCATTCAGTTACTCGAAAAAAGCGGTTGGCCGTGATGTTTGCTCTTGACCACGTCGATGCGTCCACCACGGTGGTGTAGCGGTTAGGGTGCTCGACGACTGCTGACCCGAAGGTCGCGGCTTCGATCCCGGCCGCGGCGTTCGCAATTCGATGGAGGCGAAATGGCAGAGGCCCGTGAACTGTGCGATGTCAGTGCACGTTAAAGAACACCAGATGGTCGAAATTTCCGAAGCCCCCCTACTACGGCGCCCCTCAATCATACCGCGGTTTTGAGATGCTGAACCCCCAGATATTATACACACACACACACACACACACACACACACACACACACACACACACACACACACACACACACACACACACACACACACACACATACATACATACATATATATATATATATATATATATATATATATATATATATATATATATATATGTGTGTATATATATATATATATATATATATATATATATATATATATATATATATATATATATATATATATATATATATTTACCACGTCAATGCACCGAACCCGTCAGCACATTCCCAGCGTAAGAAGAAAGTGCACGAAATTTACAGGAACAGGAACTTGTTTGTCAAGTCTGAACTTGCTTATGAATGTGTCCCAGATGTTTGAGAACCATGCAGGGAATGCGTACCGACCTTCACACCGGGTGCGTTAGACGGGCGGCCGCGTTAAACCTAATTCGATGGCTTACCCAATCAGAATTTATGCACAGCCTCCGAGAAGTAGGCCCAAAAGTGGATGTCTGGGCGCTGCGTTCGTTGCGTTGAAGCGCATTTCGTCCCTCTCATTAGTGTCGAGAGTTGTGAAAGCTTTGCGGCATCAAAATGACGTTCTGGGGGGATGATCCGGAAACAGGGAGCGCACTGGTCACTGAACTCCAGCCAATGAGCTGCGGCCGAAATGGACAGTTCACTAGGGGGGACACATCGAGAATAAACTACCCAGCCATAAAAAATGAAACAGGAGCATGCTCGAAACTTTCACCAGAGCTTGGAGCACGAGGGGGGGAGGGGGCGTCGGAGGAGGTTGGTCTGTGGACGCGAGCCGTTTGCTCGTGAATTTTCTTCTATTTACACATCAGCTCACCATGAAAAAGGAAAACAAACAAGAGCATGATGGGAATTGTGACACGAGCCCGAAGTGGTAGTGGCTTCGGAGGAGGTTAACTTATGGATGCTAGGCGTGCTCTCGACTATATTTTCCCTCTGTGGTGGAAGCACATTCCGTTCCTCTAACTTGAGTCAAGAGTTGTGAACACTTCGTGACGTAATATTGACGTTGAAGAGGAAGAATCGGAAAGAGGGGGGCACGCTGCTGGCCGACCTTCCTCCAATCAGCGGCGGCTGAATGGAGAGTCCATTACACCGACACACCGAGAAAAGCTTGCCAAGTGAAGTGATGTATTTTATGCCCCGGTTCCCCGTTCGGGTTAAAACGAAAGGCTACCGGCGGCGCGCCGAAGTTATTGCGCGGCGGCGGCGGCGGCGCGGTCACTCTGAAAATTTCGGCGGCGGCGCGATCGGCGTGAGCAAAAACAGGCAGCGGCGGCGGCGCGGCGCGGCGGCGCACAGCTCTACGCGGCACACCACCACCACCACCACCACCACCACCACCGGATTAAGCTTCGCCATAAGATGCTTCACATCTAATATAAAACACCTAGAACCACAAACCCTTTATAGTAGTCGGGAACTTCAACGTAGATATTATGGACCTCAGGACCTAGCTTCACCCACTCGTCATCATTCACTTCGTGGAGATGCGTGGATTTTTTTCGATCCACATCACCAGTGGGTGCAGAAAGGGGCCCCTTTTTTCGTGCTCGTCTGAAGGGCAGTTTTCAAGTTAAAGGAAAATGTTGGAGCGTTACGTGATAGAAAACGCGCTCAAGCTCCGGCGAGATCCGCATATCGGCAGCGGTAAATGGTGGCTATAAATAGCTTGCCGTTATCATGCAGGCGCATCCATGGCGTGTGGTAGAGTGGTCTAACGCAGCGCGCTGCGGAGCGCGGGGCGCTGGTTCGAATTCCCGACCGGGGAAGCCTTGGAACTTTTATATACGTAGATACTTATACATATCCGGGGCATGACGGCGACGGCGACGGCAAAAATCAGCCGAGAGTGTCCATATAATTGCTATAGCAATAATAGTAACAAAAAATATTCACAACGATTTTTGATAGAATGCTGATCTTTTGCACTCTTCTTTTTAAATTACGTAGAAAGTGTTTCTCGGATGTCTTTTTCACTCGCTGTATATATTTGCTTTTAATTTACACACTACACTTCATTTCATTTCTATGTTATTTCATATGCAGCGGAAACGTTCTGCATTACTCTATCGCGCTATAATGTATAACATGCCCTTTAATTTTATGCTGAAACTAACTTCACCACTGTCTGCCTGGGGGAGCTGATTTTGTCAAGCCGAAGAACTTTCGACTTTTTCTGCAGTTCTCCCCGTTTCACCTTATGTATGAAACGGTGAAATTAAAACATTTTGATTGATTGACTGGTTGATTGATTCATTGATTCATTGATTGACACTGAACAGAGACGTATCTACCAGTACGCCGTTACATGACCTCGTACGACCCTTGTCAATGCCAGAATAAGTGAACACTCCCGCCTGCTGGTCGTCTTGAGTCATTTGACGTCCAAGAGCCGTTTCGTCGTGTCGGCCTGGACTTGCTTAGTCCGCTTCCTACGTTCCAGTCACAGATGACTGGATTGACGGAACGGATGAGCCAAACCGTTATCGGCATGCTGTCAGTGTACGTGTCGGCCGACCACCACGGCGCCATCCTAACGTTAATGTGGCGTCACATAAGATGACGTCACGCGATTACAACATCAAACGAATATCATCGCATGGTCAAAGGTGTCCAAATTCAGATAGGATGTGAAGTGCAGAAACTCTTCAGGTGGTTTTGGGTAATTCATCAGAACATCGATGAAAAGGAAAAAAAAAGACGGCTGACAGTTAATCACAAGTTCACGAACACAGTTACAGCGCGTCCCACTCCCGTGCTTCATAATCACCTTACTTTTTCATATAAAAATTTTAGGCATGCGTGGAACTCGAGAAGATCCGATGAAAGCCTAAGTTTCCGATGATTTATGGCGTACTGGATGCCGTATAAGCATCCTTGTAGTGGTTACCTCAAGAGAGTTTACAAAAGGCTGTAGAAAGGCCGCTGTTCCAGCTTTTGCTATGACTTTTGCTGTGTGTTTCGCGCAAGCCTGGCGTTCTTTTCGGCTGAAGAAGCCTTAGAAAAGACGCAAGTATCCTGTGTTGATCCTTCATTTCCCTCGAAGAGAACGTCAGCGCCTTTCTGCGCGATTTGCTCTTCCATTTGCTCATGGAATGACTAAAATGTAAATCAGGCGCTAAGTAGCAGCTCGTGGCAGAATCTCCCGGTACAGAACTTAAAGTAAACCGTGAAGGTAAACAACTATACAACGTGTTCATAGACATGCTCGCTTAACTCTTGATGAGCGCATGGAAGCAAGGCGTGGTGCGGCATTTACGCTATTCCTTTAGTTTTAACTTCGCAGTGGCGAAAAGAAACCAAAGAAAAACCACACTGCGCTAGCGCCTAATGCATTTCGTCATCAGAGACGCGTTCGAACGAAGTGCGCTAGAAGGCTCACTTAATCTAGGGCTTAGGTTAGAAGCATTCATTATCGCTTCGCCCATCATCATACCCTGTGAACTATATTTCCTTCATTCCACATGCGTGGGCAAAAACTAAAACGCTACATTAAGAGTTACGGCACGTAGCAGTTCTCACCTGTCTATCTCGCAAACAAATTCACAACAAGGGCGTTCTCCGTTGCACCATCATCTCGTATATTTTTTCATAGATTCTTGTAGCTCGCCTGCTTTATCCTTTTATTTTCTGACATCGCATACGCGTAACGTTTTGATGTGGCGCTCAATTAGTGGCCGGCTGTTTCTGAGAACATCTCCTACATTTTAGGCTCATATTTTTCTGGTCATTAGGATTACATACACTGCGGTGGTTCAAGGAGCAAGATTACTCCTATATTGTGGCAAATTGTAATTTGTAAAAATCAAACCACTGACATATAGCTATACTTGCCTAGCGAGGACACTCCTCAAGTCAGCGCTGCGGACAAATATCAATCAGTAAGTCGTTGTCAGCAAAGTCAGTAGTTATATATTATTATGCGCTACACACTTGTAACGCATTATGCCATTTTGTAATAGGTTGCAGCATTGAACGGCCCACTCGTTACGCAATTCGTATTGTGTGACGCCTGGTTGTTACTTTACTGTTCTAAAACGCTTTACAACACACGTTAACGCGATTTCTTACCCGACATGAAGCCTGCATAGGATCAGTTTGCACCGCAGTTTTCATGCAGTGGCGTAGCTCAGTGGTAGAGTGCTGGGCTGCCACCCAGAGGACCCGGGTTCGATTCCCGATCTGTCATAGGTGATTCTTTTTTATTTATTTAGTTTTTTTTCTTATTTCGTGCGATATTGGTTACGGACACCGGCGGTGGCGGCGGCGGACAACTACGGCGCAAAAACGACCCTTGTTGTGATCTCATAACAGCTTTCGCTCTAAAAGCAAATATTACGCATATTTGAGGCGCAATATCAATACGTACGTATTCGGCAGTGTGTGTGTTTATTTAGAAAATGCACAGATACGTAATGCTAAACACCGCAGAGTTTATTACGCTGCGCTTACCATGCGACGGTATGAACGAAAAAGCGGATAATATACATATATAGACGGATATATATATATATATATATATATATATATATATATATATATATATATATATATATATTGTTAAGGACGTTTATTGGCGACGATGCACAGAGCGACAGCCAAGGCGGGGACCGACTCTCAGCACGAGCTGCTCGTTCTCGTCGAAGAGGGCGACCCACTCGAAGGCGCTGGAGAGGATGACCCACTGTAAAGTTCCAAAGCTTCGCTACAATTACCCCGGGTACGAAAAGGGAGCCGCCTGGCGACCTAACAGCTGGTTACTATGAGCGGGTCATGGTAGACCTTGAGGCACTCCACGTTGACAATGTCGCGCCCTCGACGGCGCATGTCCGAAGATGGTTCGATGGGTTCGATCATGTAGTTTACAGGGGAAGTGCGTTCGACGACACGGTAGGGGCCTTCGTATTTGGGCAGTAGTTTTGAGGAGAGACCAAGTTGCCGTGGTAGGGATCGAGAGCCAGTGGCGTAGCCAAGGGCTACCCCCCCCCAGAAATTTTTCAGTTTTTGCTTGCGTATATATGCACGCACACATACAAACGCACGCACGAACATACATAAAGTATGGTTGAACCCCCCCCCCCCCCCCCCCCGAAAAAAATTTCTGGCTACGCTACTGTCGAGAGCCATACGAGCGCTCCAGGGAGGAACGTAGGCGCAGAAGTGCTGGTGTCAGCACGAATGCTCCTCTGCCGTTCTTGATCATGTGTAGTAAAGGTCTTTGCAAGCTCTCGACACTATTCAGCAAGCCTGGCTGTGTTAGAAAAAGGCGCACACTCAGATGGATCCGGCTTGTATGGAAGTATCGTGTCGATGGTGTGCGACGGGTGCCTTCCATATAATAAGAAGAAAGGCGAAAAACCAGTAGTGCTCTGAGGGGCGGTATTATAGGCGTAGGTGACGAATGGAAGAATGGCATCCCAATTTGTGTGATCGGCGGCGACGTACATGGAGAGCATGTCGCCGAGCGTACGGTTGAAGCGTTCGGTGAGGCCATTCGTCTGCGCGTGGTAAGCAGCCGTTTTGCGGTGAACAACATTGCACTCTTTGAGAATGGCTTCGACGACTTCGGAACAGGAAGGACACGGCCTCGATCACTGAGCAGTTCCTGGGGTGGACCGTGACGCAGCATTAATCGGTGGAGCAGGAAGGAAGGCCACATCGCGCGCTGTAGCCGCGGGTAGGGCGGCAGGTTTCGGCGTATCGCGTGAGGTGGTCTACAGCAACGATGGCCCAGCGGTTACCAGCCGACGTTAGCGGAAGTGGCCCATACAAATCGATACCAATGCGCCCAAACGGCCTGTAGAGGTTGCAGACCTGCCAGGCGACAGGTGCGTTGAAGTTATGCGGCGCTGACAATCTATGCAGGAGCGAACGAATTTCTGCACGTAGCGGTACATCCCTCGCCAAAAGTACCGTTGGCGAATGCGGTGGTAAGTCTTCGATACCCCGGAGTGCGCACATTGCGGATCATATATATATATATATATATATATATATATATATATATATATATATATATATATATTTCTTCACATTTGCATTACAATTACTTCTAATAACGTCCCCTATACTTTCCTTGGCATCATTGTCTGTTAGTTCTCATTAATAATGTGTTTACAAAGCAAACGAGCCCTTAAGTTCACACTCCTTTCCTTAGTTCATAACGAGGGTCTCGTTCTGGCAGACTTGTTGCCTTCAGGTGGTATGCGAGGGATTATTAGTCAGCTGCCAGCTCGTAATAAGATCACGTGCTACGTGACGCCTACTGGCAAAAGAGTGTTTCACACTCGCCGTAATGGCAACAGGCGGCGCTGACTGACGCTCCCACGTTTAAATGAACATATATACCCTATAAAGTGGACGGAGGGATGACCGTCACCTTAGCTCAGTGGTAGAGCATCGGACGCGTTATTCGAAGGTCGCAGGTTCGGATCCTGCCGGTGACAAGTTATCTTTTCGTCCACTTCTCTTTCTTCACATTTGCATTAGAATTACTTCTAATAACGTCCCCTATACTTTCCTTGGCATCATTGTCTGTTAGTTCTCATTAATAATGTGTTTACAAAGCAAACGAGCCCTTAAGTTCACACTCCTTTCCTTAGTTCATAACGAGGGTCTCGTTCTGGCAGACTTGTTGCCTTCAGGTGGTATGCGAGGGATTATTAGTCAGCTGCCAGCTCGTAATAAGATCACGTGCTACGTGACGCCTACTAGCAAAAAGAGTGTTTCACACTCGCCGTAATGGCAACAGGCGGCGCTGACTGACGCTCCCACGTTTAAATGAACATATATACCCTATAAAGTGGACGGAGGGATGACCGTCACCGTAGCTCAGTGGTAGAGCATTGGACGCGTTATTCGAAGGTCGCAGGTTCGGATCCTGCCGGTGACAAGTTATCTTTTCGTCCACTTCTCTTTCTTCACATTTGCATTACAATTACTTCTAATAACGTCCCCTATACTTTCCTTGGCATCATTGTCTGTTAGTTCTCATTAATAATGTGTTTACAAAGCAAACGAGCCCTTAAGTTCACACTCCTTTCCTTAGTTCATAACGAGGGTCTCGTTCTGGCAGACTTGTTGCCTTCAGGTGGTATGCGAGGGATTATTAGTCAGCTGCCAGCTCGTAATAAGATCACGTGCTACGTGACGCCTACTGGCAAAAAGAGTGTTTCACACTCGCCGTAATGGCAACAGGCGGCGCTGACTGACGCTCCCACGTTTAAATGAACATATATACCCTATAAAGTGGACGGAGGGATGACCGTCACCGTAGCTCAGTGGTAGAGCATCGGACGCGTTATTCGAAGGTCGCAGGTTCGGATCCTGCCGGTGACAAGTTATCTTTTCGTCCACTTCTCTTTCTTCACATTTGCATTAGAATTACTTCTAATAACGTCCCCTATACTTTCCTTGGCATCATTGTCTGTTAGTTCTCATTATATATATATATATATGTATAAACTTTTTTTGTGTAGGGAAATATGCGGGGATTTTTGGCGATGTATGCGGGGGAAAAATGCCGGAAATAGGGAATTTTCGGGCCTCGGAAAGGGAATTCTTCTGTCCAGGACGGAACATCACTGAGCTCACGCGCTCACGGTGGAACGGTGGCCGGCAGTCGAGCCCGGGACTCCGTGCAGTAAAGGATGCATTTTCTCTCTCTGCCTCCGTGTACTTTCTGAGGGCTTCAGGCAACCCTTGGCCCTGAGCCTACAGTAGAAAGAAGAGGGTGCAATTACTAGCTGATTTTTAGAATTAATGGTAAATTCTAGGCTTCATGCCGCGCTATATTGTTTGGATCTCATGTCCTCAGGAGCCTCGACTAGCGATCAGCGGCGTTTTCTGCATGTGCTGAAAAAGTGTTGCAGGGCTCCTTTATGGCGAAACCCTCCTCAGATGCCTCATGAAACGCAAAAAGTGACCTTCAGCGGCACCCCACAATTTTATGAGGTTCACGCCTGCGCTAAATACATTACGTGACATATTTCTAGACTACTATTATACTTAATTACTTCAGTAATGCATGAGTATGTAGTATCTAAATAATGTGCTGTGTAGAGCGATATAAAGGGAGAATAAACTTTTCTTGAAAGGAAGCGCACTGTGTGTCCAAGATGGCTGGCATCTTTATTCCAGGTAGCCACGGGCTTTCGCCATATCTCGTGCCCCTTGAACCAGGGTGTGTTGATTCTTCAGGTGTGGGTCCGATAGCGTTTCGCCCTACTGCTCTTCGGTTAGTGTAGTGGCGCTATGATTTTGTACGCATCCCTGAGAACATATTATACTATATTCTTCCAATGCCTCATTTACTGATGTCATGTGGTTGCATTAAAGTCAGAAGTTTTCGTATATTTCTTTCTATTGTTGATAACTGTTGTACTAGTAATAATGACGTTTCTTTTTTTTGTTTTTCACTTTGAACAAGTATGAGTATCATGCATCGACAATTTCACCGGCGTGCGCGTTTAGTTATATGTTTTATCTCTGTTGAAATGTGTTTTCTGCTACCTTTGTAATGAATAGCAAATTCATAGAAAAGTCTGATATGTGACTCTCTATGATAATGTATTACAAATTTTGTAAATGTTGTATGCAGTTACATGTTGCCAAGTAAATGGTCTCCTGGGCCCCGCCAAGCTGCTTTTTGCGGCTTTTAGAAAAGGAGGGCATCCACAATATTTTTCATTCTGGAAAATTAAGAGGACTGAATTGTAAAAGAGCCGAGTACTGCAAAACAGAGTGAATAACTCTTACTGAAAACCAACAGACTTGTGTGCCATATTGCGTTTTGTGCGCATGTTGTGACGAATTACGATGTCATACAACATTATGCCATGCGTTTTTTTTTTTATTTGTCAATGCACTGTCCCACACGGGATCCTGCTGATTGGTTTGTAAACTACGTCCATGCGCAACCACCGGGAGTGACAGCGTTTGTGTAGTACGCGTAATGTAGATGTTCTTTTTTTTGCCACAGCCAACACTCGCACTTTTATCACGCAAAAAAAAACAATACTGTCTAACGAACGGAATGCTCATATGCGCGAAAGCGGTAATTTACTTTCAGGATTCGTAACGGCACCCCGCCAAAAATCTGAAGGCGGCAGGACCCTTCATTGGATGGTATCACTGTATTTTCCTATTTCCAATGGCCAGGCCATTCAGTCCCAACGTGGGAGCCCTAAGTGTGCTCTAGCGCACCTTGCAGGCCATTAGTAAAGTTATTCCATTCCATTCCAAGAGGCTACGTTTACAGAAACTTCATTTTCATTAAGATATCTTAGAGGGACTACGCTTCAGCATGAAGGGTGACCGGTGCAGTTTCGCTCAGTTTACAGGTACAATAATCAAGTACGGAGGCATGGGTGTACTGTACGCACATCTACCCGAAACCCACACATACGCATTGAAAAACGCAAATTAAGTGCTCAGCGAAATATAGAATTGTTGCTCTTTTGTGTGTGCCATGGTACAGTGAACTAGAAGAGGACTACTGTGCTCCCTGACATCAAACGCGTGGCGGCGCCGATGTCTTCTTGGGCATTCGGGACCACACCAGGGCCCGTGAACGCCGACCGGGGAGCGCTACTACCAGACACCTTAGCCATGAATTAAGATCGCCTCAAGATTTTGATATGTAGAAATGCTCAGGTTATACGCAATGGTAATGTAAATCATGTGTTGCGCGTGTTTCTCTATAGAACAACATCATGACATCTGTGGTTTTGTGTGTGTTGCCGAAAGTTCAGTTATGCGCGGACAGCCGTGGTGTTTAGTATCGTCTCAGAGATATCGGAAAGAAAACGCTAAACATTCTTGTCATTATAACAAATACCTGAATGGTCTTTATCTGCTATATTAGAACCTCAGCTACTATGGCGTTTAAAGGGAGAGGCACCGAAGTGCTGTCGTTCATATAACCTTTGAAACTAGAGGAAAAAATTCATATTTGTAAATGTCGGAACATGCTTCCCAACAGACTGGGCGGATTGGGAAACGAAGGCGACCACGAGTTTCAAAGCATTTTCGGTTGCGAATGCCTCAGTGAATCGCGGTCGGAATCTCTGTGTAATCTTGGTCCACCACCGGAGTTTTGGTCTCAGTGCTTTGCAGGTTGCGATAATCTACTGGATGAAAAAAATTCGCCATCTCCCACTAAAGGGAAGCATGTGTGGATGCGAAGCAGCGGAGAGATGGATAGCTTGAGCGGGAATTTTATTGAAAGGATAAATGAGAATGTATAAGAGAAGACGGAGAATGTGGTGGTTGCGTGTTTATTTAGGGAACGTGTGCGATTCCTTGCGTCGGTGCACGGGGCGAAGACTACCTTAGTCTTGATGGGAGAAGGAACAGATATCGCCATAGGTGCAAAATATCATCGAGATTCCCGCAATCAAATCACACTATGAAATTTATACGTAATTTACGTAATTTATACGTATACGTAATAAGACGTGTTAGTATGAAACATTGATCGCATTTTCAGAGACTGAAAAGACCAGACTGGTAAGACTTGATTGAATTTGGCGGTGCTCTTGAGTGTTTTAATTCTTTGGAGCTCCTTGTACTCTCTTTTTCCCGCACCTCACACGAATATATTGTCACATAGGTGTTTGTGCCACAGTGGACTAGAGGACGCTACCAGCCGAAGAAGAAGATGAGGTGTCACGGGCGTAAATCGAGGGTGTTGCACTTGTCATAGTGCGTCAACGCTACACCCCTTACGTGTTGTAAATATACTGTAAATACTGCAACTCTGCGCGTAACATTTTGGTGGAGCTGCTGGGTAACATCTACGAAAGTCGGACCTGGATCTCCGCAGCGGACGTCACATCGGTTCTGCTGCTATGGCTACCGACAGTGTCCCGGCCGCCCAGACACCAGTGCAATACGTGATGACTCCGCTACGTGATCCGGGAATCTTCACCGGTACTGGCAAGGTCGACGT
>JALIZH010009103.1:0-11021 GCA_030522465.1 Rhipicephalus appendiculatus
AGTATAGCAAGGGCTTAGAAAGGGTAGTGACGGTGAGGAGGAGTGATGTGAGGATGAAGAGGAAGGAAAAGAGGGTAGGGATAGCGTAAAACGCTGCATATGGATGTACTGTATGGTGTAGCAAGTGGGTGGAAAGAGAAAATAAGGATATGGGGAGGGGAGAGAGTAAAACACAGCCTTGGGTACTATAATATAGCATAGCAAGGGATGGAAAAGTCCAGATATTGTGAGTGAGCTGGTAATGTGCAGTGCATGCACGTGAGCGAAGTGATTTGCCATATTATAAGCGATAATACTCCGCGACAAATATTTATATTAAACGCTCAGAGTCAGCACTGTGAAGGCACTATTCAGTATGTATATTTTGACCCGCAGCCGTAGCACAATTTCTGTTGATGCTGATCAAATTGGAGATCCGAAGAAATCCGCAGTGGTTGGTTCTGACCGAAGGAGTGTCGTGATATTCTGAAGCGAAGTTACTCAAATCGAAAGAAGTTCAACAATATGCTCAGCATGCCTTTGCACCCAGTTTGTAATTAGGTGGCTCAATTCAGGCACACAGAATGTATTCCGCTTCGTCCACTGAAACCGCCGCAGGACTTTTTGAGAGTGCTCGGTGGCACTCCTATGATCATCCTGGAAGCGCTACCGAGATCGAACAAACACTGTAGCACAGGGTTACTGATGTTAATTTTCGACCAGCGAGCATACTCGGAAGTCGCAAGATTTTTAAATGCGAGGCATTTCTTAGCGAACTTCTGGCGACTTTGAGCGTATCTATCTATCTATCTATCTATCTATCTATCTATCTATCTATCTATCTATCTATCTATCTATCTATCTATCTATCTATCTATCTATCTATCTATTTATCTATCTATCTATCTACCTAGCCACCTACGACTTTGTGCTCTCCTGGCCGTATCGTTAATGGGATTTATACCAAATTTGGTATGGCATAACATGACTGTATGGCGAACATAAATGGCTGGTCATATCATGAAAATCATGACTAACTTGTCATGAAAAGTATGATTTACATGCCACGCTCATGGCGCGCTCGCGGCCGTTTCGTTAGCTTTGACATACACCAAATTTGGGATTGAGTGACATGACTGTATGACGAACATAAATGACAAGCCGTAATATGGAAATCATGACATGTCATGAGTGACATGACTTGCATTCCACGCTCATGGCGCGCTCGCGGCCGTTTCGTTAGCTTGATATACACCAAATTTGGTATTGCGTGACGTGACTGTATGATGAACATAAATGACAGGTCGCAACATGTAAAACATGACATGCAAATTATGTAAAGCATGATTTGCTCCTTTCTGGCTGCTTCACATTACATCGATTCCCACAGTGCGTGGGATCTGCCGGCTTTCCTTACTTCACTCCTCGACGTGTCCCTAAGACAGTTGGTGCACTTAGGAACGAAGCGAAGTTCAGACGGAACGCAAGTATAAGATGATGAAATCTATAACAATCTATTAATGTTAGACAATAGCATTTACCCTTGCGAAAGAACACAAATACCCATGCTGTTCTGTGAAACGAAAGAAAAAGGAAACGAGGTGCAACAACGTGGCCTACCCCGCATGTGTAATGGTGTTAGGCTAAAAAGCATCGTTGATCCTCCCACGTCATAGGAATCGGTGTAACACGAACGTGGACTGTGTCGTCACAGGAGTAATTGCTGTTTACTGTACACTGATGTATGAGAACTTGAACGATGTCGCGAAAGGCGAATAGCGTTCAGCGTCGCCACGAAACCGAGTCATCACGTACGGCACATTGTACCGAGTGTAAACTTTCCTGCAATAATGCAGTGAAATGCTCCGTTGCGCTGAAACTACGGAAGTGCTCCCCTGTCGCACTCGTTCATGATGCAGTACTTCACTTCACCTCTTCTAGACGGCGACACCGTTTGGCCATCACTGTGAGATGGAGGTGTATGGGAAGTAAGCCGCGCTTGAAAGCCGTTGTGTATTTTCGTGGTGGCGTGGAGGGTAGAACGCCGGACACTCATCGTCGTGGACCGAGAGGTTCGAATCCCAGGTCATCCAATCTGCCAAACTTGTTTTCTTTGCCATCTATTCACGCAAGTTTTATTCATGTCACTTCCGTGACGGAAATGATGTCATTGACGTCTTGGTGGACCCCCGCATAAATTGCTTTCGTGTTAGAAAAATCTGGAACCCTTCCCCTATTCTGGAGATAGGTCAAGCGACGCTTGCAGTGGGCGTGCCTGACCTTTGCTTTTTTTCCTCTTTCTCTCTAGATTTCTTTCTTTCGTCTTGCTCAATGCTGCCTCCTAATGTAAACGTTCAGTTTTATTATGGGCACAGGCCGTTTCCATAAAGCAGTTTTCGGGCTGAATTAACGTGGCATCTTTCATTTCCTTTGCATTGTTCATCAGCCTTGACAACGTCCCAAATAAAAGATAAAGTGGAAAAACGGGTGAGGCATTCAAATACTTCAAAGTGAGAATTTTCCTGAAATGTGCGATTCCCTGACATCGACCATACGCGTTCTCTAGTAGATTGCTTATCCTGTTCAGTCCTAAGAATGCACAAATGAAAACAAAGCTTTCGCGGAACTACTTTGACTTCCTGCCCATGGAAAGAAATCCAGAAAAAATTGCGTACTCGAAAAATTATACGGTTGTATGGAACTTACGAGAACGGATAACTGGGCTAGTTTGTGGGACCTGCTTAACATGTATGTAACTTTCACGGTAACCATTCGGGTATTCTGGGTCTAAACGAGTGTGAAACAGTGAAGCAGTTGTGGTTCTCCAAACACAGAAAAACACCGAATTTGAAGAATCTGGCTCCCGATTTCCTACCGCATCCTGCTTAGCGCTGCTTCATTTGATATTTGAGCTTTTGTAATAGTCCATGCATGTCGTACCGCCCCGCATCATGTGGAAGTTGGATTATTTTTTTCTCTGTTTGACAGCGCTCTGTGATGGCTGCTAATCAATCTCTGAACTCCGGCTTGACCTTGGCTGTGCTTAAGTGTCAGCTTTGAGGAGCGCGTTCGCTATGTTGAATTTGAAATCCGGAAGATCAAGTGTCTCTTTCTTGGGAGTAAGAGACATTTCGCATCTTCGGGGATTCAATCCGACTGTTTCCACACGCGAGGTACATGAAATGAGCACAAAATTCGCACTGTCCAGCTGCGCGTTCAGAGAGATATTCGACAACACGAGAGGTAGCCATCAATTATATCCACTCCACCCTCGTCATTCTGCTTGCTCACCACGTGTGGCTTCGTGACATCAACACTTCTCTCCGGTGAAGGTGCTTTTGTCAGGAAAGTGTCGATAGCTCCGCTTGAAAGCATCTGTTATGGGGCATCGCCTTTGAAATGACGGTCATGTTAAACATGTGTGACAGATAACTCAGCGCCCGAGGTAGCTTTAGAACTCCCATTAGCATGTGGATGTCACATCACGTTTTCATTTCTGGGGCATCTGTTTTCACGGAGCAACCAGGCCTGTCTTCTACAATGTACAAGTTTTTCTGGAATGCGCATTGTACGCAAAATTATTCTCCGTATTACAGTGAAAAGTGCTCAAATGGACTTCTCTGCTCGTTGACAACCGTAGTCAGCTCTCATCAACTGCACGGTTGACAAATCTGTTCCAGCAAAAAAAGAAGAAACGAGAAGTAATTCGATGTAGCGCTTTTACAATTTGTGTTCTTTGCACCCATCAGGGCCAACACTACAAGAAAAAAATGACAATACATGACAGCAAAAACAAAAAAAAAAAGCCGGATGAGCGTTTTTGTCTTCCAAAGTACCTTGCTTTGGCCTGGTGGTTTCTTATCAGCAGCAACGTCGTCGTCATTTTCGTCGCCTGCTGCCAGTATTTGCTACTCGTTTAGTACATTTTCACTGAACCAACATTTAGATTGGGATTCAGATAATTTCGCGTCATTTTGCTCCAAAAAAGGTTGAATTTCGAAGTCAGTGAGGTACCTAGCTGAAAACCGTTGAAAACGCAACTTAGACCCGCAGTACCCAAATGGGTATCCTGAAATTCGCAACAAAATTTTAAAACTGAAATTAGTCCCAGTACAATCTTTCGAGTGTGCTTAGTTAATAAAATACCACGAGGGCACGCCGAGCGCTCTAGTACTTTCACACATTATTATACAGCTGTGTGACGCCTGTTACAACGTTAAAGCTAGCATTCCGTTCTTACTTTTGCATAATTAGCTGTATAGTTAAGTCCTGGACGAAGATGGAAACGTGTATCTTTTGTGCGTTTCCTAAGCAGGCATACAACCGTGCTGTGCATTGTTGTTGTGCTGTTTAGGGTGTTCAATAACCACTTCAGTCATGGCGTACACAATTGTGTACACGAACTTCGGAGGCGCGTCACACAGCACCTGTTTCTTCAAGTGGTCTGAAACTCAGTGTGCACATTCCTGCAGGCTTCCTGAGTGGACAACTATCGATTATTTAACTTCATAGTGCTGCGTATTGCTGCAGAGGATCACTTTGCTGGAGACACTGCCATGTTCGACGATCGTTCGACGTACCGCGTTCCAGGAGGCACGTCAAGAGTATTTTTTAACACAAAAAACAAACTGTGCATGCATTTCGGGCCTAATAGTTGATTCTTTTTTATGCAAGTATTGAAACTTACTGATTGCGGAATAATTAGATCACAACTTACAAGCTAATTTACTTTAATTACTGAAACTCACAGCAAAACAACACATTTCATCATTTTCTTTCTTGGAATGTAATTCTGAGTGCCTTGGAATTATGCCGTACGAATTTGATGCATTTGCAGATGCGCATCTTAATTCGTGACTGAAGGGGATAAAACAAGAAGTCTGTTTTAGGTTGCAACAGTTTTTATTTCGTTTGTGTTAGCAGATCACGTAAACAACTTCAACGCATGCATGTTAGAAACGCATGCATTGCATCGCGCATGCGCACAGTAATAAAAAACGGGCCTGCAATATTCAGACAAGTAAAATAAAACAATCGACGTAAGCAACGTCACGGCTGTCTAGTTGAGCAGCATTGGCAGTGCAAATGAATGAAAATTGAATATTTAAAAAAAACGGCAAGTAGCGGGCGCTTGGCGCAGGGCTTATATGAGCCGCGAACATCCGCTTTTCTCCACCGTTCACCCTTGAGGCGCCGATTGTACAGCTCAAAGCAGCAGCGCACGAGGGCGGGTGACCTTAGCCCAAGTTTTAAATGCGAATGCATTTCGTAGTCGGGCTATGTCAGGCATCCGGCGTTGGCGTTGTGCGGCGTTGGCGTTGTGCGGCGTTGTCCGCGGAGTAGGAGGATAGGTTGAGGAGGTGTGCGCGCCGGCAGGTGTTAGATGTGAAGCATCTTATGGCGAAGCTTAATCCGGTGGTGGTGGTGTGCGGCGTGACCACCCTTACTGCGCATGCGCAAACCCTTTCAAAAAAATAAAAAACCTCCTCTCTCCCTCTCTCTCCTCTAGGCATCCCTCCCCGCGGCAACCACACCCTTACTGCGCATGCGCCTCCCCCTCCTCTCTCCCCCTGCTACGCTCCCCCCCTCTCTCCTCTAGGCATCCCTGCTCGCGCCGTCCACACTCCCACTGCGCATGCGCGTCCCACCTCTCTCTCCTCTCCTACGCTCCCCCTCTCTTCTCTAGGCATCTCTGCCCGCAGCGTCCACACTCCCACTGCGCATGCGCGCCCCCCCTCTCTCTCCTCTCCTACGCTCCCCCCTCTCCCTCTCTCGACTCGCGACGCCGACACAGGCAGCGTCTGCTGGCGAGTTTGCTAGCAGACCCTGCCTGTGACTGCTAGCGTCTGCTGCTCGCTAGCAGACTAGCGTCTGCTAGCGAGCAACGTCTGCTAACCGACTGCTCGCGCTGCACAACCGTTCACTGGCCACCCCGTATATATGGCAATGGATCTTGACCTCCAAGGTGGTGCCGGTCGGAGATTTCTCCTTTGCGTTGTTGAACAATAAAAATTCGCAGCGTGCGCCTTAACTAAAAGCGGACTGCGAGTCTCTGTGTCCAGTCGGAGTCTTCTGTCTCTCATTGCACATTAGCAGCGATTGGTATGTTCCAGTAGGAAACACCGCTCCATCGCTGCTTGCTTTACGCGCATCCCCAGTTTTAAATGCGAATGCATTTCTTAGTCGCGCTATGTCAGGAATCCGGCGTTGGCGTTGTCCGCGGTGGCCTCGGCAGGTGTTATAGTGAGTGGAGAGGAGGAGCGCGCTCTGGTGCGTGAGGGCGCTCGCATCGCGGGGAGCTCGGCGGAGCTATATATGAAAAAAAAATTTTTGAATAAAAAAAAAGAAAGAAGAAGAAAAAGAACATTAATAAAAAATAAAAAATAATAGATAAGAAAAAAATTGAAAAAAAGCAAAAAAAAAAAAAAAAACAGGCGCTGCGCCGTGCTCCCGACCAGGCTGCAGAAATTTGGCACCTTTTCCTTCTTCGAACCACAACCACCATATATAAATGGAGTGAAGCGCGCGCGAAATGCATTCGCATTTCCTCACGATTCCCTTCGGGGAGGGTGGGGGGCATTTTTTTCGCTCAATCAGCGACTCTCTGCGTGCTGTCAAACCTCATCTTCTGATTACGCTCTCATTGTTAACTACTACGGCTACCACAAGGGTTTGTTTAATCACTGATCGTGGACGTTAGTCGTTGGGATAAATATCCACAACCAACCGTCAACGTGGGTGCATCCGCGTCGGAAAGTCATTGCGCAATCTCTGTGATATCAATGTACAGTGAACCTTCAACTACTTCTGTATGGACACGTTTTACTTTCGTGTCATACAGATTCCTATGACGGAGACATGAGCCATGTTTTTTTTTTTACTTCTTCGGTTCGCACCCGCTGTGACTAAGGAGGGCTTTTCTGGAACACCAGCTTCACCGTTCAGACAATGAAAAACTCGCTTGAAAAAAAAATTAAGCTGCATGTGACAATGCGCGTTGAAACCATTGCGCACGCCATAATTAGATCTATTCAACGTCCATTTTACAGGGATGTTAAAAGGGAAGAACTCTTATTGCTATAACAACTCAATACTGCTGCAGCATCATTGTACGACATCTACTCTTGCTTCTTCGCAGGCGATGCCAGCAAGTTCCAACTCGCCACCACTGCTGAAGTCCGCAGAGTTTCGAGTTCGGTAATTTGATTCCAAACCGACATTTTTCCTAACATTTTCGCATTAAACGGCACCAGCGTTTCCACTGGGCTCCCACGCCTCAAGCGCCGGCATTAGAAAGCTTGCTGTAGTTAAAATTTATCTTTCCTATCATATCCTCTCAGACATTATTTTGTCCGAGCGAATGCAAAATGAAGTTCGCATGTCATTTTCCTTGTGCGAACAGCTTCTTTTGATTATCTACTTTATTGCGCATTGAACTATCTCAAGCATTCGCAAGCTGGACTAAGTAATGCAGCTAGCTGTGTACTCCATAAAAATACCAGAAAGAAAAGCCATAGATTCATTATTGGGGGCAATAAAACACTATATAAATTTTGACGTTGATGTGAAAAGCATTCCCTATAACATTATGCTCGAGAAATCATACCAAGAAGATTAGATGCATTCTATATCACTTATATTTTATTCAGTATTTCATTCAATCGCGGCTTTCGAGTTGGTGGCTTTCGTGGCCCGCATGCGTCCATGCACTCTTTTTCTGTCTTGAACTTGTTGAGGTTGGTGCGGCAGCCGCTCCAGGTAAACCTACGGCACGACTTTGATTCGGGATCGTAGTAGAACCGTGTGATAGCATACTCGCAGGGACCTCTAACTGGTAGCCGCTCACAAACAGGTCCGGTGAATACTGAAAATAAAGGAAACAGACACCTTTTCTTGATCACGAAGTAAATTTCCACAACTAGTACTTGTCGTCCACCTTAAAAATAACTCAAGTGCGTCAATCGAGGTGGTGTCTGCGAAACAGTACATACTGTGACCATAGTTATACCACTATGTATTTGTCTCCTTTTTGCTTACTTTAAATCCCGGCCGCGGCGGCCGCATTTTCGATGCAGGTGAAAATGCTTGAGGCCCGTCTACTTCTATTTAGGTGCGCGGTAAAGAACCACATAGTGGCTTTGGGACGTTAAACCCCAGCGATAATTATTTCTGCCAACTTTTCCGGCCACAATCCACTCACAGTATTTTACTTCTATCGCGGACCTGTTGACCTTTGAGTCGTTCTGCCAAATACTCAATGCTTTATGTAGACTAGTACCCAAACGTAGACACCCGTAGATGTCTCCACATTGAGGTGAATGGTTCATGAACCACCTGTCGGGCTTGGTGATAAAGCGCGTCCTGCGGAAAACAGACACTGCTATAAACATATCAGCGAAGTTTTACAGTCATGTGCGCGAAGAACTTAGAAGCAAAGAGCGATGTTCACAGTTGTCCATGCGCCCCCTTTTCATACAGAGGTCTCAGCTGACTCTGTTCGGAGCAGCCGGCGTCAGCTGCATGACGTCCAACAGCAGACAGCATGCTATTCGCCAACAACCAACATGAATCAAGCGTGGCGTTTGGATCAGATGCGCTTCTTAGAATGGGGGGTCGCCCCGTTCAAGCGCCAGGCTCCATTGTACACTAATATTACACAGTGATCCACACTCGCGCACAGGAATCACAGCGGCAGAGAGTGATCACGTGTCATCACGTGCGCTCAAAGTCATGAAGCGCGCCGACGTAGCTTCTTTTACGCGTGTCACCCCTCTCTGTGTAGCTTCTAGCACGCTCAGAGAAGAGCGAGACAGCGCTTAAGGTGCGCGACAAACCCCTGTGAATCCGATCGTTCTGGAAGGCTTCGAGAAATGTTCGCCGCCATCAATGCGTAAGGCAATGAGTTTCGACACTAAGGCCATTGATTGATGCCTTAGGAAAGTGGTTTATCACATACTGTGTCACACCTTTTAAAGATGCTCTGTCGTTTCCCGAGCGTCCCCAACAGCATTCACAATTTTACTTCGTCTTCACTCAATCTCGCTTTTTAATTATGTATTCTCGGACAACCAGCCCTATCTTGAAAGAGCAAGGCGCCCACTTTTAAATTGCCGTAATATGCATTGCTCCTTACTTTTTATTTGCCCATGTGGTAGTGACTCGGCGCCAGTTTTCTTAACATCTCTGCGATCCAGGAAGTCATGTCCGCCTCTCTGACTTTTCACTTAACGTTCTTTGTTGCCGTGTACATCCTGGTCGTGTCACCTAGATCTTTTTCTCCCCTGTGAGGTAACGCGTTTTCTATACAAATAACGGAACACTTTCTTTGCGCATGCACTGGCCTTCATGTACTGCCTGTCAGGTCCACTCACATCTGTTGCTACGATAATCAACTTGAACAATCAACGCTAACAATAAGAAGCTTGCGGACAGATTAAAACTGTCGTACCGTTGACAGAAGAATGCGTAAGCTTTTTTGTACAGCAGCGTTTAATGCAGTGGCGGCAGCATCGATGCGTATCCGTGCAATGACGAGCCATTATTAGCCCGATGCGCAGCTTGTTGTACACAGATTGGCCAGGTTCACACTACGCAAAGCGTTTCCGTGCCGTAAACAATCAGTGCTGTATGACCTTTTTGGCTCTAAAGTGTTTTCTCACTAGCTCCCCCCAAGACGGCTCAGACATTATTTCCGTCAAGCATCTGACGTATGTGAAATGTCCACGAGCAGACGACACCAAAAGACAGGAAGCAAAGGAGTTGCTGGAGCGAGAGTCGCTTTGACGACGTCTCAGTTCAGGCTGATAAGTACCAGCCGCTCTACCCACGGAGCTACCGACACACATGTTCACTGTCCATTGTTATGAAAGGGAACACGCAAGAGCGTGGCCTGCGCGCTCCGGCGGCTGCATACAGCATGTTCAAGCGGGAGCGAGAGCAACCACAGCCTCTTTTCACGTCAACTAGTGGCGAGCAAAACAATCAGTCATTGGTGATATGGAACCGGAGGCAAGATTGGAACCACTCCCCCCTTCAAGGCGATTGCGCAAGAGCCCGGGTGTTCCCTTTCATGAAAATGGACAGTGTACGGTAGTTCCCATATACGCCTTGTATGAGATGAATGGTGCGGCGTGGTCTAGTTTCCCTTGACCGTCTGCTACTCGTGGCTTTCGGAGTTTTCGTTCTCCGCCTGTTCCTCGCCGGGCTGGTATGCATTGCACTCCTTCTGGTTTGTCTCCCCCTAATACGTCATGCCACGACAATACTGCTGTTGGCTTTTCGGTTGCAGTTTTGGGTCGTTACGGTTATCTATTATCATTTTTTTTATTTGCTGAGGATTTCTATTCTCAGGCACGTGACAGGTGCATCTCACGAATATAGAGTCGCCTTTGCCAAAACATAATTTTTTACTATGTTTTTTACTATGTTACTATGTAAAAAATTGCTGGAGTAGGCCTTTAAAGACATGTCAGAACTTCTTAGAAGATACGGTTACAGGAAGCTTCCGATCAAGATGTTTCTTGTATCCGATCTGAAAATAGTCCTGAAGAAAACGACTGCGTTTCGGTACGATTTTGTAATATCTGTCCAGCACCAAATTTCCGCGCTAACCCCAGTCCTCCCGAACGCGCATAATTGCTTTTTCCTTCATAACTGCGTCATCACCATCATTGTTGGCTAGAATCTGAGGAATTTTTTACGGCACTTACGAAGTTTGGTGCTCCTTATAGATAAGGCTTCTGCTCCAGCGTCTCTGGTCTCCTGAAAAAAATCACGCCATATCCACGAAGTGGAATGATGATGAGTGGGCGAAGCTCGATCGTTTTCATCCATGGCAGAAAGAGAACGTGTGGTCTGGAACGCGCTTATACTTCATGGTCATCAGCGTCATCGTTATCACGTGTAGTGGGTACATTCCACTATACTGGAACGCGCTTATACTTCATCGTTATCACGTGTAGTGGGTACATTCCACTATACTGCGTCATCGTCATCTTTATCACGTGAAGTGGGTACATTCCACTATACTGCGTCATCGTCAT